>VNJQ01002818.1:63338-135061 GCA_008042515.1 Drosophila truncata | reverse complement strand
TAACTGCGTTTTTAGGTCTCTAAATGAAGAAACTCCCCATTTAAATTAATATTACAACAAACCTTTTGGAAAATCTAAAAGAATTGATAGAAAACTTATAATATAAATTGTTTTCTTATGAGTTCATCAAGATAAATTAGTTTCAATATTATATATGAGTACTTAAACGATTTTTGACATGTTTTAACAACTCATAATTATCATAATCTTACAATTCTTCAAGTTGAGTGTTTCTAACTGCGTTTTTAGGTCTCTAAATGAAGAAACTCCCCATTTAAATTAATATTACAACAAACCTTTTGGAAAATCTAAAAGAATTGATAGAAAACTTATAATATAAATTGTTTTCTTATGAGTTCATCAAGATAAATTAGTTTCAATATTATATATGAGTACTTAAACGATTTTTGACATGTTTTAACAACTCATAATTATCATAATCTTATAATTTCTTCAAGTTGAGTGTTTTTAACTGCGTTTTTAGGTCTCTAAATGAAGAAACTCCCCATTTAAATTAATATTACAACAAACCTTTTGGAAAATCTAAAAGAATTGATAGAAAACTTATAATATAAATTGTTTTCTTATGAGTTCATCAAGATAAATTAGTTTCAATATTATTTATGAGTACTTAAACCATTTTTGACATGTTTTAACAACTCATAATTATCATAATCTTACAATTCTTCAAGTTGAGTGTTTCTAACTGCGTTTTTAGGTCTCTAAATGAAGAAACTCCCCATTTAAATTAATATTACAACAAACCTTTTGGAAAATCTAAAAGAATTGATAGAAAACTTATAATATAAATTGTTTTCTTATGAGTTCATCAAGATAAATTAGTTTCAATATTATATATGAGTACTTAAACGATTTTTGACATGTTTTAACAACTCTAATTATCATAATCTTATAATTTCTTCAAGTTGAGTGTTTTTAACTGCGTTTTTAGGTCTCTAAATGAAGAAACTCCCCATTTAAATTAATATTACAACAAACCTTTTGGAAAATCTAAAAGAATTGATAGAAAACTTATAATATAAATTGTTTTCTTATGAGTTTATCAAGATCAATTAGTTTAAATATTATTTATGAGTACTTCAACCATTTTTGACATGTTTTAACAAGTTGTGTCTTTTTAACTGCCATTTTGCAACACTGAATGTGACAAAGCACAAAACACATTGCAACAAAAATTAGAGCCGGCCGGCAAAAGCAAAAGCAGCAACAAAAAAAAGCATAAAAGCAGGCAGCCAAGCGCAGCAGCAGCAAACTGCGTTTGGAGATTGCAGTTTGAACTGGTTTCACCTGAGCCCCCGCCAAGGAGGTAAATAGAGAGAAAGAGAGAGACAGATAGAGAGAGAGAGAGAGAAAGAGAGGTCGCTAGATCTGGCTAGAGGCTGTCCACAGGGAGGACGAGCGGGACCGGAATACACCAATGAACATATTTATTGACATTGGCATGGAATTTAAATGGCCGCGACAGTTTCGCATTGAACGGTTGCCAAACTGTCGGGCGAAAGTCGGACAGCAGCGGTCAAGTTAATAAATCAAATGGAAGGGAAATAAATAAAATACTCTTTTTGAAAAGCAAATCAAATTTCAAAATAAAAACTAATAAACCTTTTTGAATAAGTTTATTATTTAAGCAAAGATAACAAGTATCTAGGACATTTTTTCAAAACTTTTCCTCTTTAATTTCTTTTTTTCTCTGTTTACAGTGTAAGACTTCTCTGTCCCTGTTTTTCTTTTTTCTTTTTGTGTCAGTGTAAGCCTCTGTGTGTGCTTTGCGTGTGGTGGCAAAGTTTGCCAAGTGCCTTTTGGGCTGGTCAAAGTATTAGCAAAGTTATTTGCCCGCAACGGGCCAAGCGACCGCAACAGCAGCAACATAAGGCGGCAGCAGCAGCAGCAAAAGCAGCAGCAGCAGCAACAAAACCAACAGCAACAACAAAAGGCAAGTGCAACACACACTGCAATTAACTTTGCGGTCAACAGCCACCCACCGGCCAGCACTGCCTTTGTGTGTGCATATTTCTGCAAGTGTATTTCGAGGGTGTGTGTGTGTGTGTAAAAGAAGAAGCAGCATCAGTGGCAGTGGCTTTGGTGCTGCTGATGCTGCGGTTGCCGTTGATGTTGCTGCCGTCGCAGTTGCAGTTGCAGATGATGCTGCTGTTGGTGCTGCTGCTGCTGATGATGATGTTGCTGCCGTCGTCTGTGATTAAAGGCCAAATGACAACAGCAACAAGCAGCTGAAAGCGAGCAGTAGATAGGGAATAAAAAAGGACAACGTCGAAGGAAAGGTGCTCTTTATAGAGGAAAAAAAAAGGGTATAAAAATTAAATCAATAAAATTTGTAATTTAAGAGGGGAAATGAGATAATGATAATAATAATAAGGCTTACAGAAAATTCTTTAAAACAAATAAAACATATATCTATGTTGTCTTAAAATTCTCAAGTACAAATTTAGTCAGCAAAATTCAAGTCTATCTTTCCTATAATTTTCAATTTTATTAAACGAGTTTTATAACCCTAAACCTATATAAAACCTCTTAAAACTGGAATATATCTTTTAATATTTTACCTATAGGGTATCACAAAGTTGGCACTTTAGTGACAATCGCCGTCAACTGCAATGCTTTTCGTTGGCAGTGCGTTGCATTGCATTTCATTGCATTGAAATGGGTGTCACTCTGTAACTAGCACATTCGTGATGATGATAATGCATAATAATCGCCATGATGATGCTGATAATGATGATCATAATGATGGTTATGATGAGGCAAGCGACTCCTTCAAAACTGCGGCAGCAACTTTGGAGCAGCATTCTGCAGCAACATCTACAGCAGCAACAGCAGCAGCAGCAGCAGCAGCTACAGAGCCAGCGTCATATTGAAACTGGAATTTGAATCCGGTTGCCGGTTGTTAAGGCCCCCCCTTAGATAGCCCCCTCTACCTAGCCTAGCCTAGCCCGTTTCCCTGAAAATGTTGTGTGTTTGTGTCATGTTTATTAAATGCCATTAAAGCCATTTCTTCTGCCTTTGGCTTTTGCACTTTGCGAGTGGAAGAGAGTGGGGACAGGGGGTTTGTACCCCCAAAAACGGGGTGAAGGGTGCTCTGTTTACAGGGTAAGAGGGTTGCGGAAGTGTGCGTCACACTGTGAGAGACTTACATTGTCAGCAACAACAACAACAACAACACCACAAATCACACACTACTCAAATGTCAAAAGGTAAATCAGGGAACAACATCAACAGCAACAAAGCGCAATCAGCAAATTGCATTAAATGACTTTGTATTGCAATTGCACTGTACCCATACTCCTCTCTTTCTCTTACTAGTTAGTTGTTTATATATAAAAAAATATATATAACTCGGATTTATCAGAGAGAAAGAGAGAGAGAGAGAGAGAGAGAGCAAGGGAGTGCAAGGCAGTTTATAGAGAAAGGGGCTAGGGTATGGGGCAACCTCAATGGTTCGTCATGCTTGTCACATGACTTTAACTCAGAGTCCAGGGTCCATCCACGTTTATATCCAATTAGCACAAGTCATCAAGGCAAGTTACAGGGAATACCCGTTAAAACGGAGAGATTACTAAATCCTTGAACTATTTTTGATAGATTTTCTGGTACGGCTTTTCATTTTTATTTTTTGTAACAAACATTCCCTCAAAGTAATGGTTAAAAGAAGACACAAATAAAGTGTTAAACACTTGTGTTACTTTAAATGGATTATCCTGACTTTTCTCTAATCCGCAGGACTTGGCCAACTTTGACAAGGCTATGAGAGGCAGCTTACTCAACCACGGATGGACATTTATCAAGGTATTCCCTTGGTATACCCAACATTTCTTTAAAATTAAAGCGTATCTTAATTCCTTTTCATTTAATATTATTTATTATTAATTTAAGATCAATAATACTTGAGGCTTTACCTCAACTTCAAGGTGTTTTTCTTCTTGAGGTATCTCAAAGTATAGTTAGGCATTTTTCTTAAATGCTTTTCTCTCTGAAATTTTCCTAGGGAACTCCTCTTTCCCTTTCCTTTTCCCTTTCCCTTCCTCCTGACCATTTTTCATTTGCTATAATAAGCAATTTGATCGCTTGTCTTGACATTTACTGTTGAAACATTTCTCTCTTTTTTCCCTACACACAATAAATGGTATATAGAGTTGCCCATGAAATTCCGCCCTGACCTCCTACCTCCCTCCCTCCCACTCCCAAACATTTTGGACGACCGCCTGCATCAAGGGCAGAAAATCTGAAAAATCTGTGGCGCACATTAAAACGTTTCACTTAATTAAAATCAACGACAACAACTGCAAAATGACCGCCCCCATATATAAAGTATTCCCCACCATACAGGCGCTAATAGCCTGTATATATACATATACATTTGTGGCTGTGTGCGTACGTACTTACTAGCAGCCAGTGAAAATATAGTAAGAATCCAGAGCACTGGCAAAGATGTGGCTGGAGGAGAAGAAGAGCTTCCAGCATTCTTTTTTTTTTTTACTTTGTGTGACTAACGACTTGAAATTGCGCTTATTAAGACTTCCTGATTCATAATTTCTGGCAGCACTAACAACAACAACAGCAATAATCACACTACAAACAAGTAGGAATATAAGGAGGATAAGGATTAAGACTAGGCAATACCCTAGGTAAATTTATTATTATTTTTAATTTACTTGAAATTTATTTTAAAGTATATGTATCTTAACGTTTGAAATTATACAATATACTTTAGAGAGCTGGTCACACTTTTTTAAAGAAAAAAGGAAATAAAAGCTGGATTTAGTGTAATTCTTAAAAAATATAGTAAATTTAATACTCACAATATTAAGGAAACTTGATTTTAAAATAACTATCGGAGGAATAAGACTTGAACAAGATAAGTGTGGATTTTCTTTTAAGAAATATCTATCAAATTTAAATAAATATTTTCCATATTCACATAAGCTTCTTTAAGCTTTCTTAAGTATTATTTTTTCAATTTAATATTTTAATATTAAGTTCTAGCCAAACTTCTCCTTCCTGTTAGCCTGATACCCTATATTTTCGCTGGCAATAGTAGAAATCAAAAGCCAACGACTTGCCGCACTTTTGCTGCGAAGAATTTGCGGGAAATGCGGCGAGGGATTTGCTTTTTTCTCTCGCCCTCCATTATGTCCCTTCCCCCCTCTTCACTTGTTATTTTTCCCATTTCGGTTTGGTTTTTTGTTTTTAATCTTTCTTTTTTTTTTGCGAGCTCTGTTGTTTTGCTTTTTTGTCTGTCTTTTGTTTTTGGTCTGTAACGATTTTTGTAATTTTATAAATTTTTTGTTTTTTTGTTTCTTGCCCTCCCCATCACTTTTTTTTCTTATTTTTTTCTCAGTCTGGTTGGGCTGCCTGGTCTGCTTTCTTTCGATTGTCTTCCCGGGGCGTTCATAATTTTTGTAGAAATTGAGAGGGACGAGGACTGAAATGTTGGTCATGCTGCGGGCGAGATTTTCAAGTGACACGAACAGTTACCGCCGCACACACATGTGCTGGGAAATAAGTAATAATAATAATGATGTGGGAGGGAGTGACGGACAAACAGACGGACGGACGGACGGACAGACGGACACAGCGTTCGCTTTGTGCATTAATTTGCCGGCATGAAGTGCTAATCAATATGTAAAGGGGGGTTGGGAAAAACTGACAAAGACCTCCTAATTTATAACTTAAACATGTCAAGGGATTTTAAGGGGAGTTTCCTGAGATCAATGACACTTTGAAGAGTGGGGCGTTGAGTATTTTACTTAATTAAAATTTCAAGCTACTTGTACTTGTAATTTAATTTAATTATATTAGTTCAACTTCAAGTCCCAAAAACTCACCTGGTGATCCATGACGATTGCGCGGTCCTTCGGTTCGCACGGCGAGCAGGGTTTCCAGGTTGCTGAGTGCCACAAGGGCCAGCAGCAGCAGCGCCAGGGTTGTCACCTGACCGCGTCCAGTATAATGCTGCTGCTGCTGCTGCTGTGAATGCTGCTGCTGCTGCTGCTGCTGCTCCTGTGGATGCTGGTGGCGTTGATTCTGCTGATGCTTAGGCTGATTATGATTATGATGTTGCGTAGGGCGGCGGTGGCAGCGTCGGCTCACTGTGGCGTTAATTGGCAAGCAGGACTCCAGGTGCTGCTCCTCCAGGGCAACCATCTGACAGCTAACGGCGGCGGCAGCAGCGGCTAAAGGCTGATGCTGCTCATCCTGGACAGGGCGGGACAGCGGCAGCGGCGGTCGCCAGCGGGAACGCATTTTTGCCTTGTTGGGCGGCTTGCGACCAAAACCGAATCCAATGCCCATGGGCGTCGGATTCATCCTGGTTCAGTGGCGGCTCGTCCTCCGCTCCTTTATGACCGGCCTATGTTTTTGTTGTTTCTTTGCTTGGTTTCTTTTTTGTTTCCTTTTTTTTATTGGGGAGTCCTTGGTTTTTAGGGGCGGCAAACCCGAAACACTCGGCTGATAACTCTCCGATTTTTTGCTATACCTTTTTATTTATCTTTATATAAGTCGGCGGCTGCTTTAATGAAATAAGCGAAAAATTAACGCGTTTAATTTTTGTTTTTTGTTGGATAAATCGTAGGCACTTAAAAGAGCAATTAATTAAATTTAAAATTCCGTTTGCTCTTTTGCCCGAACTTTTTTTTATATATTTTTATGAAAGATAATTGTCGGCTGTCTCGCTCGTTCGCAACAGCCCCATCTCTCTCTCTCTCTCTGTCTGTCCCTATCTTTTTAACACTTTTTACAATAATTGAAAAACTTTTTTCGGCTGCTTTATGTGAACTTTTGCCTTCGGCGTCTTTAAACTTTTCTCCTTCGCCCCGCGATTTTCTTTTTATATTTTTTTCTGTATTTTTTCCATGTATTTCCTTTTTTTCTTTCTCAGACACTTGAAAAATAAAAATTAATATGGTGCGAGGGAGATGGCAGCTCGGTGATTGTTGCTAGCTCCCTCGTTTGATAGGGAAATTGCATGTCCTGTGGAGTTTTCACTGCAGTCCTGCAACGAAAAAAAAGGAGAAAAATAAGAAAATGAGAAAATAAGTAGGGAAAAGTTAGCAAAATGTTTTCCAAGAGTATTTTTCCAATTATTAAATTCTGTACGATTAGTAGCTAAAAAGTTTGCCTTTTCTTTTATTTATTTATTTTGTATTATTTTGATATTTTCTTGTATTATTATTTATGTATTTTCTGTTTAATTATTTACTAAAATAGTAATGTATTTTTGGTAAGAATATTTACCATTTTTTTAGGTATTTTATGTTTTAGAGTAAATAGTCTTATTTACGTATTTTTTATTGAATTATTATTAACTATTTTGTGTTTATTTACTGTTTAATTATTTACCACAATTTAGGTGTTTTCTTTGACATTTTTTAATTTTATTTATGTATTATTTTTTTCATTTTTTACTTTTATTTATGTATTTTGTTATTCTATTATTTTTTTTTTTTTGTATTTTATTCCAGATAATTTTCTCCGAATTTTTTTAATAAGATTACCACATCATGTGTTTCCCTCGAATGTAAAAGAAATAAGAACATTCCCATTAAATTGGGGAACAAAAAAGTAAATAAAAGCTGCTTGTGCTTTTATAAAAGTGTTCATAAAAAATGTGAGGTATTAAAAAGATGAGCAACAATCACATACAATAGCAATAAAAATAATAATAATAATCGAGAGGTTAAGCGTACACCGGGCGCAAGTGGAAAATCACGCACGACGTCTCGATGGAAAGTGGAAAAAAGCGACTGCGACTGCCCCTGTCCCTGTCCCTGTCCCCTGTCTATCCCTCCACAATAACAATAAGTGGGAGTGTGGGTGGTGTGGGTGGTGTGGGCGGTGGGTCATGCGGTTAGGTCAGATTGAGGAGTAGGCCCGACGACGACGACGACGACGATGACGATGCTGCCAACGAGCCAACAAAAGAAATTGCTAATGTGCGCAAATAAAAATGGCACAAAATAGACACTCACACACACACACACACATGGAAAGAGGCACTCACACACACACACAGAGATGACTGTGGCAGACAATTGAAATTGAAAATCAGTGAAACCTGTTTTCACACACAAAAGCTCACGCACGCCAGCCAAGCTTAGGCGCACAAAATTGCAAAAGAAACAAAAAAAAAATACAAAAAAAAACAACAACAAAATACAGAAAACAAAAAGGAAATTGCAATAGCAACAACAACAACAACAGCAAAATGAGAAAATGGCAAATAGAAAATGGAAAACAAAAGAGGAAAGCCCAATGCAAAAAGGCAGCCAGCAAAACTTGTCAAAGATGAAATGCACTCGAAATCAGGCAATAAAAAAAAATAGGAAAATAAATAAATAAATAAAAATAAAAAATAAATTCAAATAAAAGCTTCATGCTGGCTTATATAATACGAAAAAATTGTCAACTAGATTTAAGATAATTTAATGAAGTACAAAATACTAAGAAGTACAGTTGAATATGTAATATTGGGAATCCTGGGTTTTATTTTAGAGCTTTAGATAAATAATAGTAATTCTACTTTTTTAATTATTGTATTATATATGTATAATTCCTAAATATTGTGCAGATTTTTATCATAACCACAATCGGTTCTAAATATTTATTATAAATACACATCGAAGAAAGTATTTTTGTTTAATCTTCAAAAATTATTTACGGACAAACTTTCATATTTCCATATCAGCTATATTGGCTTTTGGAAATAATTTATATTTAAAGGGTTTGAGGTAATATTTTTCATATCCTTATTAATATTTAGGTTTTTTATAAGTCTATACTTATTTTGGTTTAGTATTTTGTATTCCATTCATTTTATCGATATACTAGAGTAATTTTCTTATCGTAAACATTATCGATATTTGGATTACGATCATGTTTTCCAAGTTTTGTGTTCTAAATGGTTTAGTAACATATAAAATGACCTTTACAAATAACTAACAAATAAATCAAACACTTATTATAAATATTTTGTTACTAAACTCTATCATATATTTTTATAATTAAGAAAAACTATAAGGGTAAGTATTTTTTAAAACTCTTCAACATATGAGTGTAAATTTCTATCATTTTTTTAATGTATTTTAGGATGCATGTACCTTTAAATTTTTATTAAAAAAAATATACATTAGATTATTGCTTTCCTTCGTGATAAACTTTGACAAAAATCCCCACATCGCCCCGAGCCATCATCAATATGGACACTTAGGCCCAGGGCCCATCGTCATCTGCGACATTTCGCTGGGAAAATGAAAAGTTACGCATATCAGTAGAAAACTCTAGAGTGCTGGAGGGGGAAGGAGGAGGAGTAGGAGGAGAGACTTTTCAGCAGGTGGGTGGTTTTTTCGGCCAGGCCGTGCACACCTGTCCGTTTTCATTACGCGGCGACCAAGAAATTGCCAAAGCCATTTTCGAAAATGGCCACAAACAGGTGCAGGGGAAGTGACAGGGGATAGAGATGAGAATACAATGTGAGATGTTATCGAAATTATCGATGTTTTCAGGAAAAATAAATGATAAATAAATAAATAATAATAAATACATACAAAAAGGTATAATAAATACAGAACTAAAAGTTTCAAGTGCAAAACAGGACAAAAATTCCAATGTTTATTTAAGAGACTTTTGCATAAACTTTTAATTTAATTAGAAATATTTTTATTATAATATTTAATGTACATCGAAACCCATCTCTAGATGAGTCACTAGGACGTCGTCATAACTTGAAATTGAAACGGAAAAGAGGGGCTGTGGCCATGGCGGGGCGTCATTTTGCCTAACGATCCAATCCGGCTCCCCCCCGAAAATCATTTCGGATCTGGATTTATTGCACTCCCAACGCTCCTTCATCTCCCCTCCCCTCAGAAACCAGAATCCCGCTAATGTTCGCGCTGAAAAGCTCTCAGTGAAAATCCAAAACCAAAAAAAAAAAAAAACAAGCAAGCAAAGCAAAATCAGGAAATATCAGGGGGCGGTGGTGGCCATAAGATATCCGAGAAGACGGCACCGCAAAATGTTTTTGGCCAATTGGCCACACGCGGCCTGGGCATCAGGTGCGCATTATGTCAGGAATATGAAATATGATAACAAAAAAAAAACAACAACAACAAGTAAAGCAAAATAAATATAAATAAAAATTTACAACAATCGAAAGGAGAGGCGGCAAGGCAGAAAGGCCGCAGACAAGCCAATAATAAATAAAAATAATACCATAAAATATACTCCAAAGTGGGGAAAAGTTGCCAGCAACAAGAAGAAAAAAAAATATGGAAAAGGGAAAGGGAATCCCAATTGAAATATTTAAATTTTGTTTTACATTAAGGAAAAGTATTTATTGAGCTTCACTGGGGGAGGACGGGGGACGGGGGACTGGCAAAGAAATAAAGCGGAAAATAAATGACAAATTGAAGAAGAGCTCTGAAGGGGGGGAGAAAAGCATTTTTGGTCCTGGGAATTGGTTTACATAAAATGGAGTTCAGATTTAAGGGGAAAATGGAGGGGAAAATGGAAGAGATGTACGGAGAGTGCGGAAATTTGATAAGAAATATATTTAATAATTAAATAAAGTTTTGCAGGGAGGTGAGTTTTAAGTCAAATCTCTTAAATAAAAAAAAAAACATTTTTCATAAGAAAATATATTTTCAGTTTTGAATTTTCTTAAAAATTATTAAATCATTTTCCTTTAATTATTTCAGAAAATTCTTCACATCTCTGTTTAATTTCATATTTAATTTTCCTGTGAATTTCCTCTGTCTGTCTCCCTGCCCTCATTTATTTCGCGCCTAAATTGAAATATTCAATTGAAAGAAAAAAATCAGAGCAATTTCCCAGTCTTCTCGCTTACTTTTCTTTTCGGTTTTCCTTCGTTTTTCTCTTTGACCTTCTGCCTTTGTCAACTAAATGTTGATGGAGGTTGATACGTCACCAATCCCTCTAGTACTGCATTGCTTTGAGCTTTGAATTTTCCTGTTTTCCAGTTTTTTTCCTTCAGTAACTACTCTACCCCCCCCCCCCCTTTTCTACAATTTCCCAACTCGGCTTTTCCCGGTTCTCACCTTGATTCATCATTGTTTCGTGTGTTCTGGCTTTGATATGCTTTCATTGCGAGATTTGCAAAATAGAGCGGGGGAAAAAGGGGGATCGTTAAGAACAGAGGGGGGTTTCTTGGCTCTGCTTTTGACAAATCGTGCTGAAAATTCAATGGGATTTCCCTTTTCCAACTCTGATTTTTTGCATGCAGCGACTAGAGGGCAGCAGGAGATAAATAAATTGAAAAGAAGAGTGACAAAGTTATACATACAAAGGGGGCAAAAACTACTCTGAATAATACAAAAAAAATACAAATAAATAAACATACAAGTTTTTAAGTTATTTATATAAATTAAAATTTATTTTAGGGAAAACTATTCAAGAATTTATTGTAATTGGAAAAAGATTTCAAAGTTTTAACTTTATTTATTTATTTTTTGGGGAAGACTTTCAAGAAAATTATATCATTCTTCATGCTTTATAATAATATATATATAATAATATTTATAATATAATAAATAATAAATATTATAATTAATAACCACTTAAGTGCCTGTAAAAAAATTCTTAGATATATAAATTTCCCTCAGTGTCTGGGCCATAGAAAAACAGGTAAGATGACTTTGCGGCGCCGTATTTTCCCTCCCATTTGTATCTTTTTGCTATTTATATAATTTTTTTAAGCTTAAGTTTTGCCTTATTTTTAATGTTTTTCTATTTTTGTTGTTCAAACTCATTTCATTCGTTTTTTGCTGGTTCATTCTTTGCCTTCTTCCTCGCCTTCTACCATCTTCTGCCTTATTTCTACAGTCTTCCCTCTTTCGTCTTCTGTCTCTCTGGGTTTCTGTTATTTGGGTTAAATATCTTCTGGCCGACTTGAGTGAAAACTGTGTTAATGGGTGAAGTTTATATATATACTCATATATGTATATATATCTGCATACGGCCAAATGTGTGTGCAATTTTTGATGCCGCGTCTGCATTTGATCAAGAGTTTATGGCCAACGCAGCAAAAAGCGAGCGGAAGAATAAATGTGCAATTATTATAAGAAAACTTGAACAATTTTAAACGAAAAAAATAATAATAATAAGAGGAAAAAATAGGAGAAGCATAAAAAAATTATTAGGCAGAACAAATAGAAGAAAACAAAAGCTAAATTTAAACAACTAAATAAAAATATTTGTTTCTGAAAATTCTGATTTGAAATTTATTATTTATTGAACCATATTTTTATTGAAATGATCTAATGTATTAATTAATTTTTTCTTTAAAATATTTGGTTTTCCAATACAGAATAAAATAAAATTCCATAAAACTCACAGCATCTACGCTTTTAACAATATTTTTTGTTTACAAGAACCCCTTTGAAATAGAATTGTTTATTCCCCGTTTTAAATAAATATATATATTGTTTTATACAAATAAAACACACTTTAAATATTTATATTTAAGACGAAAGCAGACGCAAAATAAGATTATTTATCTAGATAAAGAGCCTGCAGTAAAACATTTTGCTGATAACATTAAGGTAATTCAACTCGAAGGTAAAAAAACCGAAATAAATCTAATTCCTTTACACACACACACACAGTGCTGCATGAAAGTTATGCAACGGCAACATAAATCAATTGCCCTCGTCATTTTCATTTATTTATTACGATGTTTTCTCTTTTTGTTGGCCATTCAAAAGGAAGTCCAAGGCAGCAGCATTTACCCCTCTGTTAACCTGGCAAGTCCCTCCCTGCTTTAACCCCATCCTGCTGACGCCTCTCTTAACCCTTGCCAGCCCCGCGCTCCCCTTACCCCTCTATCGCTTCACCTGTGCCACGACAATGGTAAATATTTTTATTGTATTTCCTTCGTGTTTGCGTTGAGCTCTTTTTTCAGGACCCTTCTTGGTTCCTTTTTCTTTTTTTTTTTTTGTTGAGTTGTGTTGTGTTCTCTCGCAAAACCCGATCCTTTGCCGCTGCTTTACGGCTTCGATTTCAATTTTCGGGCCCAAGGGCAGGTGGGTGGAATGGTTGGGTGGGGGTTTTTTTTTTGGGGTGCTGAAATCCCCTTTGCCACTTTTGGACATTGCCATTTTTCGCTTGCCACACACACACACACACTAGTGCCAGATATTTATATGGTGCTCTATATAAAACAGGGTACTTCTGATTTCCTATAGAGACCAGGAAGAGCTATATGAAATTTTTGAAAGTTTTTTTATAGAACCTCAAATATAAATATAAAAATCTATTATAAATCTTATAAATCTATTATATATCTTATAAGTTTTATTATATAATCTATTGTTAAGCTTAAAAAATCTTTGTTTTACTTTTCTAAAGTAATTTTTTTTTATATAACATTATTATTACCCATTATTACCCTTCTTTTTATATTTTTTTCGTTATATTTTCTGCTCAAACAGAGCACAATCCTTCGGTTAGACTCCGGTCGGCGCTTACCTTGCTTTGAGCTCTGGCATTGGCAGCAAGGCGAAAAATTCGAAACAGAAATCGAAGATTTCCTTCTGTGCTTTTTTTTATTATGTTTTCTGTATTTTTTTGTTTTTTTTTTTGTTGTGCTGGGAAAAACCTTTCGGGGATTTTCGGCACGATTATCCCTTTTCCATGCACTCAATTTGTTGGCCCCAAAACTCTGGCTGCAGAGTGGAGAATCCGTTGAGGTGCTTATGCCTTTTGAACTTCAGCCCAGTGACTGTCTGGCTGACTGCCTGAATAAATGACTGAAAGACTGAATGACTGACTGTCTGCTTGACTGACTGACTGACTGACTGACTGACTGACTGACTGACTGACTGACTGACTGACTGGCTGAGTGAGTGAGCGACAGCAGGGCATTAAATGGCTTTGCAGCCTTAAGCCATAGGATTTCGCTTTTGTTTTCACACGGCATCTCGGTGTCTCTGCCCTAGAGATAGCAAATATATATAGCGATAAGTGAAATTGTTGATGTACAAAATAACAGATACTTCCCCCACCAAGATAATATTTGATTAATAAATACATATACATTGTAATCTGCAAGAGCAAGAAGTATTAAAATAAAATATAAATATAATTCCAACAATATGTAGGAACACCAGTGTAAATAGTGTAGCAATACCAGTGTAAATAGTGTAGCAATACCAGTGTAAATAGTGTAGCAATACAATACAATACACATTAAGTGTAAACATTATATTAGAAAGCAATGTATATCGATACTATCGATAGAAGAAGAGGGATCTGCGATCTCTACTTTTTGGTTTGTCGAATAAGAATTAAGACTGCTAATATACTTCGGAATAAAATAAAAAGTTATATCTAAAAAAACCCGAGCCTATAAATATTCAAACCTAGAAATTATATTATATTCTTCGATATACCATTTATATTTCCACAAAGGTGTCATCTCCCATATGCCATAAATTAAAAGCCAACGAATTAAAGATCCCAGAGACCCCAAAGCCCAAGCCCAAGAGGGACAGAGAGCCAGCAGACCGTACCAAATCGAAACCCAAATCCAAATCCAAATCCAGAGCCAAGTCAAAAGCCATTAATCACCATCAGCAATCGGTTAAAGGGAGCCAAATCATGCCGAACAGCAACCAGATTAGTGCCAATAATAATAATAATGGGAATAATAGCTCAACTGTCATTTAATGTCCAGCATCCGAGAGTTTCGATGGGGGGCGTTGGGGGGTTCATAGTTTTCCTTTTTCCGTTTTGGCTTCTTTTCAAAAACTGAAGCGGAAATTTACGCACCAACTAGCATAATTAATGTCTAAATAGAATGGCAAAATGACACAAAAGATGTCAGTAGGGGGATGAGGTTACACTGAACAAAATAGGCAGAGTTAAGGTATTAAATATATTAGAAAAATATTAGACAAATAATTTCTAAGCTCTGTAAGCTCCCTTAAATTCTTTTTTAAATTTTACCACTTTAAGCTCTTGAAAAACTTCCACTCAAAATAGCTCTAAATATTTCTCAGTGTAGCTTTGCCATGGCCCTAGACAAAGGTCAATTTCGGCCTCTCTGTTTTCCTTTTTTTTTTTTCATTTTTAAAGGAAGTTGCAATGATGCGGGCCCCAAGAGACGACGATGATGGAAAATACAAAGCCAGGGGGAGAGAGACCAAAAGATGGGGGGGGGGGGAGAAACGACGAACTGCATCCGGAAAAATTAGTGAGCGGAAAATGGGAAAAATCTGCGCTCAAAGTGAAAGCCAAAGCCAATAGATCTAGGCTGCAGTTTCGGAGTGATGGAACGAAATGGACTTGACTTGACTTGACTTGACTCGAGAAGACTCTCGACCTGACAGCCCCAGTGTCGAATGCTGCTGCCGTGCATTTTCCAATTCCCATTTTCCTATCCCTATTTTCGCTGATTTTTTCCCTTGGCCTTTGTTTAATTTTCGCTCTTTTTTTCTATTTTTTTTAAAGGTGCGACGACACACAGCCGACACACCCGAAAAAATCGCAATGAAGATAGACAGAAGCCAAGGCGGAAATATGCTACACTGGAGTCTGCAACCCCCTTCTAGGAAGGGGAAAATACGAGAAAAAGGAAATCACATCACATTTTTTTTAAGGAGGAGCAGTTACAGTTCCAGTCAGCTGCGCCCAATTTCAATTTCAACTTCTCCCGATGCCTCTCGCAGCTAAAATAACAATTTTCAATAATAAAAATGTTGCAAAAATGGCGCTGCTTTGGGGGCTAACTGATTGAATCGGTAAGGGTTTCAACTGGGAAAGGGAATATATATATATATATATATATATAACTGACTCAGCTGACCATGGCTTGCATCTAAAGTTAAAGTTTGAACTGACAAAAAAGCACACACAAAATGCGAAGCAAACATCAACAGAAGATGTGAGATTGTTTTTAATACAAAGTTAAGGGAGATAAAACCAGGGAAATCAAAAGGATTTTCATTAGTGAAGAAAGTTTTGTTCCCAAAAAAAATTGTTAAGAGTTAATTATATAAAAAACAAAATAATCATAAGCAAACACTCATCTTAAATATAAGTTTTTTCTAAAAAATATCGTAAAGCTTTTAAAATAAAATGTTTATAATTATTTTTGAAAAGCAAATATATGTTTTATTATTTTAAAAAATAAATAAAATAACAAAGTTTTTAAGTATATATATTTTTTTTCATTTAAAGCATAATACAATATTTTGTACTATTAAATTGAGCATAATTCACTTTCCCCTCTTATAAACTTTCCTTCACATAAACCTATCTTTTCCTTACATCCAAAAATATGTATCGACTTAATAAATGTATAATACATTTAAAATAATTTCTTTTAATACCTTTTCCCTAACTTAATAATACTCAAAAAATATCAGTTGAGACCCACTGTTTTTCACAACCATTTTTATCCACAAAAAGCAACTTTTTGGGCATTATTTTTTGTGTTTTTTTGTGTTTGGCTTTGCTTGCTGGCAACATTGAACTTGAATGGTTCCAATACCAAATTCATAGACAAACACACACACACACACACACACATATATAAGCTCTCATTTTTGGCCAACAAAAATCCAATCAAAATTTTCGGGTGGCCAAAACAATGGAGAAGTTGGCAGAAAATCTAGAAAATCAAATCAAATCAAATGAAATCCATTAGAATGCCATGTAAACGATTTGAAAAATGCGTGCAAATGCAATTATATTGTTGTTAAGGGGCTGTGCCACACCCCTTTTACGATATATAATACGATATAAGCACATTAAAGCCGAGTGTGCATGGCCTCATCCGCATACAATTAATCACGGCTTGCCGCTTCTCAGCATAAAAATAATAAATAAAAAAAAAATACAATTTGCCCTCCACTTGTTTCATTGAAATATATATCCAATATCCAGATGTTTCAGAGTCGCACTCACAGATATATATATAGTTTTTTTGCTTATTCGACGGCTGCCTTATACCCTTCACGCAATTGTGTAATTCAATACCCACTTCCACAGCGGATATTTAGAGTGAAAAGCCATGATATTGAGAGAGTCTTGAGGTATCCCATATCTGGCATTAAACATGGCCTCGAATTACGGCTTACGGCTGCTTGATTACAGCGAAAAGTGCAACGGGAGAATGCCTTTTTTTGAGTCACTGAACTTGCAACCTGACTTAGTAAATATTTGTATTCATTTTTAAGATTTGTTGAAATCATATTTCTTTTTATTAATTTTCTTTGATTAATTTAAATCAAATTTCAGTTAATTCAGAAAAGATCTCAAAGTGCAGAGCATTTCGCAGCAAGCAAACATGAAATGAAGGCTATTAAAGCAATTTATTAAATCGCATAAAATCGTCACATGATCGCAGAACATTATTGTTTGTTAACGAGTGTCTGAGTATTTTTTTTTTAATTTTATTTTGTATTTTATAGATTTTTTCTTACTTGTTAGTTAGGTTCTTTTTCCTTCTACCTGTCTCTCTGCCTGTCTGTTTGCATATTTACCCACTTATTTATCTCAATGCATTTACCCATTTATTTATCGAATATACAAAAATATGGAAACGAACAGGGTATGGCACTGTCTCTCTCTCTTAAATAAAATGACCAAAAACCGAAATAAACATGAACAATATTCGTGTTAATTTTATAATTTCCAGTCACGTTCGTTTATTTGCTTTTTCTTTTGCACATTTTACGACTTCCAATGGCCCCGAAAAAAAAAATAAAATAAAGAAAATAAAAATACAAAACCAGCGACCGCTTCCGATGAGAATTGATTATAATTAGTCCCCAAAGAGCCGGCGAGCTTAACCCATTTTGGCGGGTTCTGGACGAGAACAAAGACTGCAGAAATCACGTGGCTTTGCAGTCACGAGAAAGAAAGGTAGAAATCTGAAATAACTTTGGAGTTTTTGTGAGATATAAGACTTGATGGGGCTTAAAATATATGTTTTAGATCAAATTCAAATCTATTTCTGCCACTGCACACTTAACCTTCCCTTAACCCTCGCTTGCACACATGCCACAATAAAGATTTTCTGGGAAATGCAAAATGGGAAGCCATAGAAAATGATTGCAGGCCAACTGCATCGATAATTATTTTAATAGATCACCCTCTAACGCTCTCTTTCTACCTCTCTCTCTCTCTCTCTCTCTCTCTCTCTCTCTCTCTCTCTCTGTATCCCTCTTTCTCTATCTCCCTCTTTCTCTATCTCCCTCTGTCTATGGGCCTTCCAGTGGCAATTGGCTTTTCATACCTGTTGCCCAGTTAGCCAGGTTTGGCCCCCTTGCGGGCTAATGTGAGGTTTCAGTTTACATACGGTCGCGCACTTCGTAATTTTCAGCACTGAGAAAAATTCGTAATATTTTTTGGTTACTAGAAATTAATTGAAAATTAAAGAATTGAGAAAAAAATAATCTTATTATTTAATTAATTACAAATTTCTAGAGTTTTTATCAGCTGAATGTACTTTATAAAGAATATTAGTTTTTGAAAAAAAATATTAAATAAAATAAGCTTATTTCCCATAAGAAATACATTGCGTTCGATACTTCTGAACCTCGAAATATATCGATTGTTATCGATAGCGTCATAGATAGTGCGCGAAGCGCGCACGTGTTCACCTAGTAATTTGTAAAACATTATTCTGTTATACCAATCAAATAAATATCTAGTTAAATCCCTTGACTGACATTTTTTATATTATATAATAATTTCTGCATAAAAAACTGTATCCAGAAATACTAGAAATATATTGAAAAATATCAAAACCCAAAAATTTCTTGCTGTGTACAATTTTCTATTATTTTCCCTTGCCAAACAAATGAACAGCGAGCGAACCAGCGACAAAAGCACGCTAGAAAAATCTCTGTAGAAATAACCGCACAACAACCAAAAAAATAAAACAAAAAAGGGGGAAAAAGTACAACAAAAAATACGAAAAAAGTCAAATAAAAAAAAAGGAAAGAAATAAAGAAAAAAATTCAAACACACTGAAAAATCCAGCGAAAGATAAAGAGAAGGAGAAGACGACAAAAGGGTCATTCACATTGCGGTGTGTGCGTGGCCTCTCGTCTCTCCAATAGCGGGGGGGAGGTGGGAGGGTGCGTTGGGCGTTGGGGCGGCTAACAGTCGACAGGGGGCGTGGCAGCGGGAGGGGAGTCGAGGAGGGTGCCTCTGCAAGGGGGCTAAGCTTCAAAGCAACAGGCGAAGCAGCACCAATGCTGACAAGTATCTGTATCTGTATCCACGTTTGTTTTCTGCGATATCTTTTGAATACATTAGCAACCGGCAAATACAATAAAAAAAAACAAAAACAAAAACTTAAAAAAATCGCTAAAAATAGGTAAAAAAAAAACAAAAACAACAAATAAACAGCAACTATTTCAAGCCAAACATGTGCGAAAAGGTGTTCAATGGCCAGAAGAAAAGGGGGTAAGAGATTGTGTAATGAAAGCTCGTCAAGCAAATCACAGATACGCCATTACAGTCTCAGATACATCTTGAAATATGTATAAAAAAATTAAGGGAAAGTCCAAGCGATTATCTAGGATTTTTTAATAGTTATTTAATTTATTAATAGTTTATTTTAAAAATTTTGCAAGCAATTAACTGGAGTTTAAAATTTACAATAATTTAAATTTGTATGTATTTAATTGATTAAAAATCTTAAATCGTAAAAAATGTGATTACTTAATTAGATATTAATGATTATAATTTTTACTTTAGTAAAGTATGTACTTCTTACATTCTTCCATTAACGATGACAAGCCCTGAAAAACCTTTTGTCTTTCCCTCTTTAAACTTTAATTTAACTTCTTGTGCCTTTTGTATGTGTGTGTGTTTTTTTTCTCTTAATTCTTTTTTGTTAGTATTTTTTGTTTTTTTTTTTAGAGAATTGTAATTGTGGCCACCGATGAGTATCTAAGTATCCGAGTATCGTGTATCCATGCGGTCGACGCTTTCTTTTTCGGACAGTTTAATGAATACAGGAAACGGAAATCGTTTGGTAAGTGTCCGAGTGTGTGTGTACTTGTATATGCCGAGCTGAAAAGGGAAGTCATGTCTGGAGAGAGAGAGGCATTATTCGATTCACTTTCGGAGTCTGGGCAAACATTTTCCATAATTCAGCACTTGAAATTCGAACACATCTCTTTTATGTGAAAAGTTTTGGCGGGCCAAAGTTTATCTTATGTTTGATTTTGTGCCTGCTTTGTTTAACTTGTTCATTAATTAATTGCATTTGATTTTGGGGCCCCGAGGAAGCCACAAAACTAAAAAAAATTTAAAAACTATAAGAAAAAAATAGTGAAAAAGTGCCGAAAACTATTTTAAACATCATAAAAAAAGTTCATCCAGCCAAGCACATTTTTTCTTCATTTTTTTCGAGCCAGACCGCGGGCGTTTACCGTGCATACTAACTGACTATTAATGCGAGCAGCAGTAGGAACAGCAGCAGGAACAGCAGCAGGAGCGGGAGCAGCACTAGTATTTTGCCCCGCGGCAACATAAAAAGTTTCAGCTCCATATGGAACCCACTGGCCAAAAGGAGAAAGAGAAGCAGCAGCAGCTACAATAGTAGCTGCAACACCAGCAGCAACATCAGTGCAAACATCAGCGGCAACACCAGCAACATCAGCAACTTTGGCAACAACAATGCAATTAGCAGCAGCAACAACCCAAGCAACACTCGCAACAGCAACAGCAACAGGCAGCAGCATCAGCAGCAGCAGCAGCAACATTGAGCTAACAACAGCAACATATGTGCACCGGAGAGCAGCATCACAACAGCAGCTTGCGAAGAAAGCGGCCACAGCAATCAAATTTATTAAGTGGAAAAATATTTACCAGAGATGCCAACACAAATATATATCAAGAAAAATCCTAGAGTCATTATTTTTAAATTAAATATTTAATGAAAAAAAGATAAAAGCCAGTGTAGGCTTTTATTTAATAAACAAATTTGGCAGCTTCTAAGCAAGCTTAAAATTAAATTTAAAAGTCAATCAGAGCTATGTGATATAAGCATCGATTAAAGTTTATATTAAGTACTCTTTACTTGTACTGTAAATATATATGAATACATTTTTTAAATAAATAAATATATTTTTTGTTTAATATGGTAATATATTATATAAATTAATACTCATCCCTCGGTTATGGTTCTCTGTGACTTTTTCCTATATCTTTCTCGAAATAATTGGTTTGCATTTTATTTTTCATAACCTCTATTCGTTTAAAAACCAAACTTTATGCTAAAAAAAAAATAAAAGGTTAAAAAAAAGAGAGAAGATGAAAATGAAAACCGGCAACCAAAAAGAGAGCGAAATTTAAAATGTTTGCCTTTGGGCCATAAACAAGAAACAATTGTTTTTTAGCAAATGAAGAGATGAAGAGAATGATCAAGGGATGGGTGTGGGTACGGGGTGGCTGTGTGTGGGAGATACTTTGTAAAAATGACACTGAGAAAAATCGTTAACCATAAATTAAATTGAAAATTAAAATACGGATATGAATATTTATATTTTTTTAGATTTTTGTGTATTAAATTAAAAACATACATTTTTTATTTTGTTCCTTTAGTTTAAAATATAAACTTAAATTTGTTTTTCACAATATAAATTACTAGGTGAACCCTTGCGCGCTTCGCGCACGACCTATGACGCGGTCGATAACAATCGATATATTTGGAGTTTCAGCAGTATCGAACGCAATGTATTTCTTATAGGAAATAAGCTTTTTTATTTATTATTTTTTTCAAAAACTAAGAACAATTTTCGATTGAGATCATGCCTATATAACCTTCGGGGTGCAAAAATGAGTTATAGTACAAATTTTTACGTTATTCTGTGCGGTACTTACAAAGTTATGAGTGATCATATAAACAGATTTTCATATTTATAGATGATAAAGCCAACAAATTGATTAGTTTTAATTCGAAAAGTTCTTCTTTATGGATAATTATTGGATAAGGAAATTAAATTTTGAAATTCAATTTTAAGGACATAACTCCTAATAATATTTTAAGAAAACTGTGTACTTTAGTCTGCAGTTCTCTCAGTGTGATAGTTTTAGCTGGTAACTCCACCATCTTCCTCCATTTCTTTGCTTTGTTGTTGCTATAATTTAGCTACCTACGTTTGTTGTTGATGAGGATGCTGCCAGTAACAACAACAACAACAACAACAACAATTCTAACAACAACTATAAAAACCAACAATAACAACAACAACAACCAACCAGGGAAAGGAGGGAGAGCTATGTACGTTGACGGGCTCCCAAGCCCATTAAAACTGAACGTAAACCAAAAAATTAGGTTGCCACCAGACACACACACACTCAGACCTTTACACACACACACACACACAGACACACCGGTGTGCACCATCACACATACACACACATGGCAAACTTTGAATCACTTGAAAATTTTTGGATGCCAGACAACAACAAGAAAAACAACAACAGCGGGCCAGAGAGCTAAACAATAATGGTAGATATAAGGGTGAATGGGCTGGGAAAATCGAGGGTGTGTAAGGAAAAACTAGTAAGCGGGAGTGGATAGCGTAGGGAAGGGAGAGGTTGGGAAAAGCAGGGGCTTGAGAAGGGAAGAAGGTGGAGCAGTCAGAGGCGCAGGGACCCGCACCTTTTTGCCATCTCTCGCATAGTCGAAAATAATGAGCATACAAAATTTATGAAACACTCACATACAACCCTCAACGACCCCCTCCCCCACACCACACACACACACACACACATTGGAGCAAAGATGGATGCAGAGATGGTGAATGATGCAGGGAGATAGCCAGAGAAATGGGAGCAGACACCAAGAGAAAGGAGAAATTATTGAGAATTTGCAAAAATAATTTTATGTTGGCCTTAGGGATGGCAGAAAATATCGATATATCTATACAGAATCGATATTTGTCGATAAATAAATCGATATTTTAAGGTTCTGATCAAAGGCCCGATTTTAAGGCCCGATTTATGGGAAGACTTAGTATACACAATCGATATTTGTCGATATATAAATCGATACTTTAAGGTTCTGATCAAAATTCGGCCCGATTTATGGGAAGACTAAATATACGGAATCGATATTTGTCGATAAATAAATCAATATTTTAAGGTTCTGATCGAAATTCGGCTCGATTTATGGGAAGACTTTATATACAGAATCGATATTTGTCGATATATAAAACGATTCTTTTTTTCTGATCAAAATTCGGCCCGATTTATGGGAAGACTTAATATAATCAGAGGCAACTAAGTTTTTGTTTGATATTTTAAAATTAAATGCAATATATTTCTATATTCAAAATTTGCATTTTTATTTTAAAAGAATTTTTCTTTTACTAAAAATTAAAAATTATAAAATAATTAATAAAATTTCTTCATATTAAATATATTTTTCAGAAGCATATTAAAAATATATTTAATTATTTGTATAACTTGTATTATTGTACACTCAATACTAAATTTAATAAATTAGTATTAAATATTATTTAATTTAATTTTTTTAATTTTTTGACGAGTGCATCTTTGAGGCATTGCACATGGCATGGCATTTGAAACGTTTCTAGTTTTTGGGTTTTCGGCGGAGATACAATTGCAGATGCGGCTGACGAAAAAGAAGAAGAAGATGAAGCAGGAGATGAGGATGACTATGATGAGGGTGATGATGATGATGATGATGACTGCAATGATGATGGCCCTGTCCGTCTCTGCCCGCCTATGTCAGTGTCCAAGCTGCGAACGCGTATTCATAATGAGACTCCAATCCGACGGCTGTTAGTCTCCCTCTTCGCCCCACCTTAGATGCCCCTCTGTACACTCCCCCTTGCCCACACCCATGCTCAGACCCATACAATGCTCAGATAAATTGCTAGAAGTAGCTACTAATTTGCAGTTAGTCGTTTCACAACAACAACAACGAAAACAACAGAGACAAAATAGCACAAAACGGAGTTGGGAAAACCAGCAAAAGACGATGGAAAATTGGAATGAGGGTCTTCCGGAACAGGCAAGGGGGGGTTGGGGGTTTGGGGGGAGGTTAGGAGGGATCTAGAGAACATAAAGTGGAGTTTTCTGGCATCGCATGGCCAGCATTTTCTGCTCCATGCCGTGCGCTTTGACTGCATCTAATGACACTAATAAAGTTGCCCACTGATGATAATCTGTCTCTGGCACTCCACTGTACACCGCCGCCACTCCTACCCAGAATTTTCCAAAGGAAGAAGGGGAGGAACAGAACAGAAGCAGAAACAGCAGGATATGACTATAAAAGATATCTGAGCAGCGAGCAAAATAAGCTGAAATAATACACAAGATTCGCTCAAGGAGCGCACATTCAACCAAAAAGGTAGCCTGCACCTACATAAAAGAGGACTAAGAAAGTACCCTTTAAAATGGGGAAAATTCGGAAAATTTCTAACAAGATATATATTTTTTATATAATAATGGGAAATATTTTAAAAGCTAATGAAACTTGTCAAGCTACGTACAAGAGACTGGGGACCGTGAAGAAACAATTGCAAAAATCAGCCTAATTTCAATTAAAAAATATAATTTAGTATATTATAATAAATAATAATAAATAACAAATATATTTAAAATATACTCAAAACATTACTTTAAAATTTACCCATATTTCATAAGTATTTATTATAATTGGCTATAAAAGCCTGCAATAATATTTGAAAATTGATTGATCCCAAGATATCTAAAAATAAGCTTTTGCTATGGCATCCCACCAACAAGTGACAGGAAAAAAATTCAAGAAAATTAAGCTGCTTGCAGCACTCAATTCCAAGCAGCTTTTCCTGCTGCTGCTGCTGCTGCTGCTGCTGCTGCTGCAACTCAGCCCAATAAATCTGCTCACCTTATCACAGGTGACTCCCAAGTCTGCCACGCCCGATCAACATGGGCATGGAGACATGGAGAGAAAAAGTTAAGATCCGGAAAAATTATTATAAATAAAAATTGGAACTCTATGTAAAAGATATATATTTTTTAGACAACTTAATGTCAATAAAGAAAATATATATTATAATAATATATTATTATTTTAATATATTTTAAAGATCAATAAGTTTTCTCCCAGTGAAATCGCCAAGTTTTGGTTTGGGACTCTTCGAGTTTGTTTGGCTGAATTTTCGTGGGGCTTTCGCTTGCCGCAGAACAATTTCAAGGTGCACTGACTGTAACAAATATCTTCATTTAACTTCCAGTTCTTTTTGGTTTATTTTTTTTCTTGTTTTTAGGGGAGCATCTGGAGGCGGTCTGGTCGTCCTGCCACATTGTCTTGCCTTCTGCTGCAGCTGGGGAGTCCTTTGGTCCTTTGCCACCGTTATTTACATTTTATGGCACACAAATTTTTTAGCTCGACGGTCGGGGGATAACTTTGCACCGAACTGGGGCCTGATGGCTAATTTAAGTTTGCTTTATTTTCTCGTCCCCGGCTTTGTTGTTTAGGCAAATATTTATGATCGACTTTTATTTGGCACTCGGGGCAAGGTCGTCGCAGTTTCAGTTTCACATTTCAGCCACAACAGCTACAGTTTTGGCTTTTTATTTCTTTGTTTTTTGTTTTTGTTGTATTTTCCAGCTTTCAGCTCTCAGTTTTCAGTTTTCTGTTTTCAGTTCAGTTTTCATCTTCTTTGCTCCTGGCTTTTGACATTTTGCTTGGGTTTTCCTCAGTTTTTGCTGGGCTTCTGCACCCAAGTTTGCCAAAAGTTCATTGTGGTTAGTTTTGCTCTTCGCTCGACTCCAAACGCTCCTCCTCCTCCTCCTCCGATGCTGCTCCTCATACAAAACAAAAAAAAAAAAAATAATAATTGTTGCCATTGTTGTTGCGTTCTCGTATCAGCCACGGTTGTGATTATGTCTATAAGTTTTTTAGGACCATGTACAAGGTATTCCTGTGGTGTTTTATGTCAAGAAAAAAATTAACTAAAGTTGCAATTCCTATAAATATTACTAGACTTTATGATCATTGCATTGATCAGCAATTAACTGAATGAAAACTATAGTTTTAAGAAAGTTTTATAATAATTTCCATATAGTCTCTTCATAAATATAATTATATATAATTTTTTATATGACTCACTGATAAAAGAAAAACAATTTAGATAAATTTCAGGTAGTAATGTCGTGATCTTAACAAGGTACAAAAATAATTGAGCTAAAAATCACGAAATTAAAATATATTTTTAACATTTTACTTTCCATCAGAGTCACGTTCATACAATTTTCACACATTTCGCATGTACGTACAATTTCAAGTAAGAAACTCTCTTCCGAATCGTGAGTTTTAAGGGGAAATCGAAGTACCAGGTATGAACGCATTCAAATCGAATTTTTATATATATAGAATTTTGTTGGCAGAAGGGCCCTGAAAATGGGTGCAAACTTTTTAGTTAACCAACTTTTTACGTGTGGCATTTCTGTCCCGGTCTGTTTTGGCATGTTACTTTTTAGTTTTGCAGTTTTTTGGTACTTTTAATTTGTGTGTAAACTGATGCAAACCAATATTTGAACTTTTACCCTGTGGCTCTGAAGCAAACCGAACCGAACCGAACCGAAATGTCAGCTCATTCATTAACTTGCGCAAAGGTTTCCGAGTTTCCGAGTTTCATCTTCCCAGCTTTTTCATTATTCCATCGGACAGTAATTCAAATCCAAATGGCAGGCCACCAGGGTTCAGATTGTGTGTCGGTTTTCCCCCCACTCTCCCTCGGATAACTATAGGTTCTGACCGAAAAGTATATTCAATTTCAAATAGGGGAGTCCGAAAAAGTTTGTGACATCGCAAATGCGTTAACAGGACGCAGCTCTAATTAACATATTCGATATAAAGTGTTTAATCGGAAGCTAAATATGATCAATACAAGTATATGCTAAATATATCAATATAAAAAAAGATTTTGCAGAAATACCTATGATAAATCGATTTTTCTTGATATATTTATAAAATCAAAACATGCAATATTTTAGTTTTAAATACCAGAAAATACCGTCTAATCTGTATATAAAATCCATTATCGATATAGTTCGATATAAAGTGTTACCCAAAATATACTGAAATATACCCAAGTATACCCTAAATATACCCAAAATATACCTAAATATACCAAAATATACCAAAATATACCATAATATACCAAAATATACCCAAATATACCCTAAATATACCCCAAATATACCCAAATATACCAAAATATGCCAAAATATATCCAAATATACCAAAATATACCGAAAATATCAAAATATACCCAAATATACTGATAATATGATAAATATATATGCCATATAAAATATGTACATATATGCAGAATTACCTATAATAAATTAATTTTTCTCGATATATTTATAAAACGCAATATTTTAGTTTTAATACAAGAACAAACTCCTTTGAATTGGTATTTAAAATCCATTATCGATGTGATTTGATATAAAGTGTTTAGTTGGAACGCAAATTTGATCAATATCCAAAACATGTGAATATATAAAACGAATATGTATAATTATCTATAATACAAAAATTATGCTCGATATATTTATAAAGAAAATACGCAATATTTTTATCGGTACTTAAAATCTAATATCAATATGATTTCACTTTTAGTTTTTGTCTTCAACAAAAGGAAAAGGATTGTAGGCCTCGTAGGCAGATGATTGATGGCCTGTATTGGCCCGATGTTAACAATGCCATTGAAAACTTAATAACAATCCAAAATCAAAGATTATTGATTAATTAACTAGACTTGAATCAAAAGCTACTGGAATATTAGTCATCTTTTTCGAGGCTTTGCATAATGATATCATTATCATTCTGAAAACAAAGCTAAAGTTTGAAACAAAGCGATCTTAAAGATCTCAACTTACATTCACAATTTCTCTTCATTCTCTCTTATATTAATTTTTTTTTTTTGCTTTTGTGAAATAAAAATAATGGCAAAATTATTGTTTCTATTAAAATTATTCGAACCGTCTTGGCGGGCCGCCGCCGACAATTATGGCGACATAAAATGAAATGGAATAAAATAAAATTAGCATAAGCCACACATTCACATGACGGGCGAGGAGTGACGTGGAGTGGAATAGAAGCCGTCGTAATCAAGGCCCGCGAAGTTGGCTTTTTATAAACTTCTCTATTTTTTCTCTATTTTTTCTGTTTTTGCAAAGAATAATAAAGAACAGCAAGCCGGGACCAGTGCCAAAGCCACGTATTCACTACAGATGCTCAACAACTTTAGCAACATTTCAAGATTTCTAATTTTTATTTGGCCCGCCGCAGTTGTTGCTGTTGTTTCTAATTAAGTTTGCCGTAGTGCTTGATTTTTTTCCCTCCATTTTTTACTCTTTCTTTTTTTCCGTATTATTTTTTATATATATTTTTTTTCTTGCCTTGAAGTGGGATCCCGAGTTGCTTCGAGACCTGTTTGGAGACCTACAAAGTTCCCCCCAATGGCGGGTAGAGCGGGCGCAAAAAAAAACTGGAATAATTCTGGGCTGGGGGGAATTTCTACTTCAACATATATACATTTATATAGAAAGACACAGATATATGGTTATATGTGGGCACAGATCTCGGCTTGTATAGATATATTATTTGCAAATTGTGGCTTTAAATAATTAGCAAATAAATTATCTGTATATCTTTATTCCTGGAAAACAATCCCATAGATGCTTCACGTGAGTGTCTGTCTGTCTGCCTGTCTGAGCATCAACACCCCGAGTACAGTTGTTAATTAATATTAAAAAATAAAAAAAAGAAAGAAAGATGAAACGTAATTGTCTAATGCCTCGCCGGTTGGGGAGAACGAAACTGGCTTTGGGGGAAAAATGAATTAATCCCTCAAATCGTGTGTACAAAGTGTGAAACGATTCATTCTATTGAAAGTACATTTAGCTTAAATCCAAGGCGAGTTCAGAAGTTTGAGTTCTGTGACAGCTCAGGGCCAGGGGCTAATTGAAAATAAATGAAATTAAAATTTTTGGCAAGTTCGAGGTCAGCAAATATCCAGCGAAGCCTTTCAATTACAAAAATCTTTCAAAATTAATCTCTGGGCAATCTCTTGGGCACTTCCCTATAAATATTTACTCGCTGCTGCTGCTGCCGCCGATATAAATATTTCCTTTTAGGTGTCTGCTTGCCCATGTCGCTCACGTTTTGGCAATTTGTTTTAAAATTTGTGTTATATTTATTTATTTACCCCCAAAAGCCCGGAGTGGCTCCTGTTTCCTTGAGGAAACAAACAAAGGCTCTCCACTGTTTGCACCGAAACGAACGCCTTTTGGGCTATGATCTCATCATCATCATCGTCATCATCATCATCATCATCATCATCGTCATCATCTCTCATCGGCGGCAGCAGTCCAAGGCCCAAGCAAAACCACAAAATAAACAAAATAAAATACGGGAGATATCGCCGATAATTGCAATACGCAAAATCTACACGTTCCCCCGTTTCGTCGCTGTTTTTAGAAGCTTTCGAAAAATCGAAAACCCCAAAAATACCAGCGATTAACGGATGGAAATCAACTGCGGAAGCGGAAAGCTGCCGAAACTTGATTAGCATTTTAGGTCCGATTTTACATTGGCGCAAATATATATATATATAAATCTATATATATATATATATTGATGTGTGTAGGTATGGCGTTATCGGGGAAAGTGCGGCAATTGTAACTGCAATTAAAATGCAATTGTTCGAAAGCAATCTGGCAGAATCGCACGGGGAGAGATGTACTAAACGGAATACCTAGCATTGCATTCTAGTCGAAATTGGTTCGAATCAGTGAAATTCTGTCCCCAATAAAGGTTTAAATTTGTTTAGCCATTACACTGAGAGGATTTAAAGCTATTTACATATATGGGTTAATAAGTAAATTGAGTTTTAAAATTGAAAATACGATAACAAATATAGAGATCTGTACCGTAGCGATATTTCGATAAACACATTGAAATACTAACCCTGCAACAAATAATATCGAAAGAGAAACAAATTGTTTATTTCACATTTTTCGATTATTTTTCGAAATCTTCGATACTTTACCATTAGATTGAGTACGTTTAAAATGCAATGCATCAAAGTCTAAGATATTTTCTATATACTTATAATACCTTTTTAATAATAACTGCAATATTCGATATATTCAATAGTTAAAATTCCGATACATTAAAATTTACGATAAGTTTCTAAAATTTTAGTAAACATAGTTTTTTGAAAGTCAGAATTTCGATATATCAAAGTTTGACATAGATATGACATTAAGACCGATAATACATTCCAAACCATTACAAATAAACATAACTAATTTTATATTATAAATCAATTATTTTTCGAAAACATCGATACTTTACCATTAAATTCAGTATGTTGAAAATTCAATGTATCAAAGTCTAGGATATTTTCTACATACTTATAATATCTTTTTAATAATAACTGCAATATTCGATATATTCAATAGTTAAAATTCCGATATATTAAAATTTACGATATGTTTTTACATAGTTTTTCGATAGTCATCATTTCGATAAATCAAAGTTTGACATATATATGACATTGAGACCGATAATACATCCCTAACCATTACAAATAAACTTAACTGGCATTATATTAAAAAATCAATTATTTTTTTAATTAAATTTAATTTTCCTAAGATTTCTCTTAGTGTATTTACTCAATTCAACCCGAGAGGACACACATATTCAACAAAAAAATAGGAGAAAAAAAGATTGTCATGCAGATTACCTGCGCCTGCCCACCTGTCAATGGCATTTGCATATGGATTTGGGACTTGTGAGCGGCAGCCCCTCAATCAGCACCACTCCACCACCGCCGTTCCCTATCATGCCGCCTTAGCCCTTAACCCCCTTAAAGGCCCCACCTGCCCCCTTGGCCGCAGCCCTTGTATTGGCCGCTCCTTGAATTTCCACAGCAGTTCCACATATGTTGGTTGGCATTGCAATTTGTCAACATGACAAATACCAAAAAACTGCAGTCGAGTTGAGTTTTGGAGAGACAGGTGGCGAGGTCGAGGATGGGGGCTATGGCTATGGATGGGGAACAGGATGGAACCAGGGACGGGGGACGGGGGACGGGGGACAGACAGGCATCAAGTAGCGGCATCGTCTGATTGGCGAACGTTTGCTAAATGTATGCATGAAAAATGCATTAGAGCCGCCGCAGAAACAGAAGCAGAACAGTCGAACAGCAGAACCGGCAGGACAACGAGGCTGTCGAAGCAGCTATCCAAAAATACAACAAGTATCCGGCAGATACACAGATACCCATCAATAAACCGCAGATACATTTCAAACTAACTAACTAAATTAAAAGAAGAATATTTGAAGCAATGTCTTAGTTTCAGGGAACTCCTTGCTTGCTTATAAATTATTATTGTTCAACTACATAAATAATAAATTTAATTAAATCTTACAAAAGCCTGAAGATAAAACTCCCTCTGTGACAGACAGCAGGGTATCAATGGAGTTTATAGTGCACAGACGACATCCTAATGATGACATGCCACACGAAACAACAAGAGGAGATGGAGATGGGAATGACGATGATGATGATGATGCTGCTGCCGCTTCTTCTTCTACTGCAGCAGCATTTCAATTGCCATCAGGGTTTGGAAATGCATTAGAATCGAGCCTCGACTGAGCCTCCTTCGAAGGCTGAAGGTGCTTCCCGGAAAATAGAGACGGGGGCGTGGCAGTGTCTGTGTCTGCCTGGCTGCCATTGTGAAGTGAGCGGGAAACAATTGAGTAAGTAGGTCTGTAATGGAGACCTTTTCGTTGGGGAAAGCAGAGAGAGAGCATTCTCCATGCTTAGGCTTAGGACTCCTCCTCAAATGTGGGATACCTTTAGGGATTTCAGCCAAGGAGAAATTACCAATTTTCAGAAAATGTAATTAAATTTTTCTTTTGTTTAAATTTGAATTAAATCACTTAGTTTAATTTAACATTAAGCTTTTATTTCTGAACTGAAAAATCCCTTGTCCATCTGTGGTTAGTTTGAAAATTATTAAAAAGTCCTTCACTTCCTTTTCAAACAAATTTTTCTTCCTAATCTCTTCCACCTCGCACACATCTCCTCTTCAGATCTGAATTTTCTACAGACTCTAAAAACTTCCAAGTTAAATTTAGCCAGGCATTCATCAGTCTTTCTTTCAGCCTCATTTCAACACGGAGAACAAATGTTACAGAACTCATATAACTTTCAAGGGGTTTAGATTAAATTTCCAAGCTTTTGAAATATATTTTTTTGGTGTTTAAATATTATTTACAAAATATATACTTGATAAAAAAATAGAACATTATTTTGTAAAAAATATAGATATTATTAAATATATTTTAAGCAAGCAAAACGGAAGGTTATATATATTTAATATATAATTTGTTATTCCTAAAATGGAATAAGGTATAACAATAATTTAGAAACGGTGTGGTTTCTATAAAATAAATAAAAACTTTGAATTAACATTAAAAAAAATAATTCAATTAGAAAAGGCTTTTAATTTTAGAAAACTTAAGGCCTACCTTTACTACTCCATTTTATTTTGAATTTTAGATCATTTCTGGTTTGATTTCATCACGTATTTTTTTATAAGACACCTTCTCAGGGCCCCTGTGATTTTTCAGTGTATTCCTCCCTTTCGCCCACGCATCTTTTGTGCTTTGTTTGGGTTTTTGTGATAAGCGGGACCCGCTGAGCTTCGTAAACTGCCGCAAATTTAAACGAGATAAATGCTGCCTAATTGCACACAGAAATGAAACTAAATACGGTGGGCGGCATTTTTGGGTCTGGAAAACCTCCGAGTGGGTGGCGGCGGCTAAGAGTTTTCCCCCCCAAAGAGCGCGTGAGCGAGATAGCGCATCAAATTATAAACGAAAGTTCTCAAACAATTTAATCAGCGGCAAGACAACAAAAACATTTTACACACACACACACACACACAGGCACAGGCAGGGGGGTAATCTCAAAGATGAAGAAAAACAAGATGCTGGTTTTCCCGCTCTTGTTGTTGTTCTTGTTGTTGTTGTAAGAAAAGAAAAATCTTGTTAGATCTGCTTCCAAATGCATTGCCATCAGAAAAAGACAGAGAAAAATCAGTAGAAGGCTAGCGCTTGGAGGGGCGGAGGAGAAGCACAAAAGGCAATGAGACAGAACGAAAAGGAAAATCACTAAGTTTTCCCCCAGAGGGGGGTACATACATACATATATATTGGCTAAACTGAAAAGCGCAGAAAATGCAGCCCAGCACAGCGAGAGCAACAACAAGCGAGTTGATGAACGAAAAGGGAATGCCACCAAAGTTAAGAGCTGAGAAAATACAAATAGAAAGACTAGAGACACACTTGAAATAAACTGGGAGATAGAGGGATATATGGTTATCTTTTATATATATCATACTATACATATCAACTTAAGAGAACTCAAAACTTTAAGCTACTTTCTTTGATTATGTTTATGAAGTTTTTAATTAGGTTTTTATAGATCTATGAAAGATCTTTAATAATATGTTCTTAAAAGAATATTAAGAATGTTAAAAATAAATAGCACAAACAAAATATTAATTTTTAAATAATAAAATAAAAACTAGCTACATTTAAAAACATTTAAATAAACTATAAACTTGTGGGTAAGTAAGAATATCAACATGATGATATTAACATGATGATATGATATGATGATATGATATCTAGACATTTTATTATGATATATTAAATTTTAATATAAATTAATTTTTATATAGTTTTTTTGACATTAAAATATTATTTTTTTTAATACGGAGAATATTATTTAAGAATCTGTAATTCCCAAGAAAGTTGTACCAATATTATTATTAGATTTTTGTTAACTGCTGGCAAATGCATCTCTTAAATAATATATATACATTATAAATATATTATAAAAAAATATATAAAATAACTTATAACATTTCAGTTAAAAATATATCAATTATGTTCATTGTTTATAAGTATTATAAATTATTTGCATATATTTTTCTAGTTTTATATATAAAAAGATGTCCAAGAAAGACGGAATACAATATTTAAGTAGAAATTAAATAAATTTAGAAAAGGAAATACTATTAGGAAATTGAATTTCAATTTTATTTAAAGCGCAGATAGTGATTTAAAGTAAAGTATCTCTTGTAATTCCTATAAAAATAAATATAATTAAATACTATTAAATATTAAAAATATAAGATTGTGACTCATAAATCCTAAATATTTACATATTCCTGCGGAAAATGAATAACAAAAGGTTCAGGATCTAGGTTTAATTTTGAAAGGCCTTTTTTTGGGCTTCTCTAAGAGAGACAACTTCATTGATAGCTCAACCGGCAAATCCTCAGATTATTCACCTTATGTCACGCTTCGCATTCACAAACATTTTCCAAAAATCATTTTCTTCGAGGTTTTCTTTTGTTTTTTTTTCTTCCACATTTTACACATTTTTGTGCGTCTCGGCGGCAAACCAAACACGTTTTCCAATTAAAGTTACATTAAAATTGTTTTTTCTTCTTTAAGTTGTTAATTTTGCATTTGTGTGTGTGTGTGTGTGCGTGTGTGTTTTCCTTTTATTTTTTGATTTGTATTTGCATTTGCATTATTGTATTTGTTTTTGTTTTTGCTTACCTGTCATTTGCAAAAAAAACTGAGCATAATCCAGACAGCGAGAGAGGCAAAGAGCATGCGCGAGCGCCTACGACAGAGAGAGCGCACTTTTGTTCCTTTTTTGTTTATTGTTTATTTTTGATCCTTTGGCAATTGCTTTTATTTTGTATTTGTGTGTGTGTGTGTGTGCAAGTGTAACAGGTAAGTAAAATAAAGAAAAGCCAGAATCAAAACAGAAACCGAAACGAAACAGGCAAAAGGGCAAACAGAAATCACGTAAAAGAAAAACGACAAAAATCACACTAACATTTTTTTTGGCGGCACTTGAAAAAAAGAAGAAAAAAACGAAAAGTAGAATAAGAAGAATTGGTTCCGCGCGCGCGTTAGAATTACTTTATTTTATGAGATTCTCGATTCTCTTATTTAAAAGATTTGTCGGTGGTTTTTGGTTTAATTCGCGTTTTTCGAACTGCAACGCCGCGCCTTTGGAAACCAACTGAAAAAAAAACAAGGCTACAATCAGAGAGCGAAAGAAGGAGGCGGAGAGAGCAAAGAGCCGACGTCAGCAGAGCGCGCTCGTCCACTCTCTCGCTCGCTCTCTCTCTCTCTTCTGACAAGAAACCACGTATGTTGTTTAAGTCTTTCGTTGGCACAAGCGAGAGCGCAACAGTTGAATTTCAGGTGTGGCAACCGGCAAAATCCCACAACAAAAAAAAATCTTATTTCATACAAGTACCATAGAGGGGGAGAGAGGCAGAGATAGAGAGAGATAGAGAGAGAGCGAAACATCATTATGATCTGCTGAGAACTTAATGAGAACAGTTTTACATATTTTTGTCTCCACTTCTTTGCCTTTGTTGTTGTTCTTGTTGTTTTTGCATACACCGATTTTCGGCCTATATAGCATAAAACATATACCACAAATAATTGGCTTAGTCGGGCAGCACACATTTCAGCTTCAGCTTCCAAGTGGACCTTTTCTTTGATATTTAAATTGGTTCGGTTGCGAGGCCAAGAATAGCACTCTTTTGGTGCGAAAGAAAGGTGGGATTATTGGTGGCATGACTTTGGCATAACCAGACTTTACAAATAATAAAACAAATACTTGTTGAATTGTTAATTAACAAGTTAAATGAAAGCAAAGTTAAAAAAGTTACAGAAAAAAGAATCTCAGAACGAAATTTCTTTTTCATAACTTGATAATAACTTCATAATTTATAAAAATCGTTAAAAAAGATTTATTATTGATTATTAACATTCAGAATGACTTTTCTTATGAGTAAATCCAAGTCTCATGTGTTAGAAGACATTTAAAAATCCCTATATAAAAAAAACTACAGTTAATAGAAGTAATTATATTATTAAACTTTATAAAATTATTAAAAACTTAAGTAATAATATATTTAAAAATTATACAGTTTTCTTGAATTTATTGAATTACGATTTCTTAAAGATTTATTCACGATTTGTTCAAGATTTGTAATAATCTACTGGAGAGCATGGCTAAGAATTCTTAGGTTCTGTTATTTTCTAATCTGTTGGCTGTTTCTTCTGTCCTGCTCTCCCTCTCTCTCTCTATGGGCCTCTCTTTCTGCCCTGGAAATCGGGTCGCTGTTTAGTTATTCCACACAGGTGTGTGCGTGTGTGTGTGTGTGTGTGTGTGGACAAACAGGTATCGCACACATACACACATATGCACACGTCATCATCATCATCTAAGCCAACTTGTGCCTCTTTTCACCTTTCCTTTGGCCATGAAATTCCGCTCAGTTAGTACTCTTTCTCTCCCTCTCTCTTTCTCTCTCTCTCTCTTTCTCTCTCCCGATAACTCTCTAATTCTCCATTAGAAGATGGCAAAGAGGTAGTGGGAGGGAGAAAGATTTGATTCTCGGCAGCCTTTTGTGCTCGCTTCCTAATCCATTAACTTGCCTGCTCTCTCTATCCCTCTCACTCTTTCTCTCTAAATCTCTTTCAGCTGATTCTTCTTCTTCTTCGATGGGTTCTGGTAGCTCTTCCTCTTGCTCTCCTTCTTCTTCTACCATTCTACGATGACGACGCACTCCAAAAAAACAGAAGAAGAAGAAAATCCCGGACAAATGAAAAGAAAAGAATCGAAGATTTTGAAGATTTGATTAAAATTCAATCAATCAATCAAAAGATTCTCAACTGGCAGACCGATCTTTGCCATGATGATGAATGGGGTGGCATTAATGCCATATAATCTGGGGAATATCACCCACAAAACTGGATGTTGGCTAGATTTGAACAATATTAACATAGTAAATCTTTGCCCAAAGCCAAAGAATATTTCCAATGGGAACAGGAACTTTGCGAAAGTAATAATTGATTTGTTTGAGAGAAGAAGGAAGAATTATATTATATATACATATATACTATTTATATATTTATAACATATATTTATTGTTCCATCTTGTTTAATAATATATTTAAAATTTTTAGAGCATCCTAAAAAAATCGCTTGTACTTTTTCGACACTCCAAAAAATGATTTGAAAATTGTAAAACTTAAAATCTTTTTAATAAAGTAAATTTTAAGATTTTTAGAATTATATTTTGCATATATTTTGCTGCTCTTTAATAGGATTTACATTTGTGATAAAGGCATTATTTCCAGAAATTAACCTTTCTTATAAAAGTGTACCTTCAGAATTTGTTTTTTAAATAACAAAATTGCATTATTAGCAATCTTCTAAAAAAAAAGTAAAAATCTAATAAAATATAATTTATGATTTTATTTCAAAGCCCTACCAATTTGATGACCAATATCAGCGACAGTTTTTCTTTGTGCGCCGTTGGCCATATAAATAATGTGTGTGTTGGTTTTTTGTTTTTGTTGTATTTTTTTTTTTTTTTTGCCACGCTCAACGATCAGCAGCGACAACCATTTAGAAAATTAGTTGCACACTCAACGAAACTCGTTCCATTGGCTTTCTAACCGGCAATGAGGCAAGCAGATCATCGGTACAGTTGGCAGGGGCGTCGGTTTCCAATGGGGACGGGGGGACGGACGCCCAAGGGGTTGAGTGGGCCGACTCTCCCATTACATCTGCATATGTGGCATGCAATTGGATATACCTGGCATATAGCTGGCATATTCCAGATTGCCATTCGATGTGTGTGTGTGTGTGTGTGTATTTCTGGGGAGTCAGCGAAAAGCCGAGAAAAAAATCGGAGAACCGAGAAGGAGAACCATCAATGGGGGCCAAAGGGGTGCTAAAAATTAAGTTTAACTAATATTTTAAAATGATGTTAAAATTTTAATTTTTTAATATCAGTATTTTAGCAAGCAATTTAATGAGCTGGAAAGCCCGTTGGAATTTTAATTGGTAAACCAATTTAATTAATTTTATTTATTATGCATATTTGAAGTGTTTAATAACATTTCTTTTAAATAACTAAATAACCCCCCTTTCTGTGACAGTTTCCTAATTTAATTAGTTAAAGAAATGACGACTTGACACTTTTTGATTATTTAAAAACACTTGTGGTTTCCAGACAAATGTTTTCTTATATTTTAAGAAATCAATTCTGTGCCAAAAACCACACTTTGTTCAATTTTACAATTAATTCCAATAGTAATTGCAATAAATTTAGAATTGAAACAGCCACTTTCAATCAATTTCTCAATTTGTCAACGAAAACTGCCTAATTGCGGTCAGATCGTTGGACAATTTTCCAGCTACTTGCAGCTTTTGAGTCAAATTTTTAGTGCAAAAATTTGTTCTGGAAGTGGAAAACTTTTTTGGCTCTGGATTTGTGTGAATGGTTGCGTATTTTTGGTTGGTGTTGTGGCAAATATATATATATATATATACATATATATATATAAATTTGTGAAATTGTCAGTGCCACAAGCAGAGATGATTTACCGCCTCGGGGGCTCCGCCGGCGACTCATTTATCAAGCAAAAAATAAAGAAACCCGAAAATGAAGAGAATTCTAAGTTGCGAGTTTTGGGAAACTTTCACCGTGGCCTTTGAGGGGGAGGGGGCTTTGGGGGAGTTGGAAAAACAGTTTTTTTTTTTTTTGAGTCAGAGTCAGAGTCACACTTGAGAATGTCTGGCGGAGAAGTCGTAGCAAATCATTTTTGGTTTTATCCTGGCCAAGTCATAAACAAATACGAGTTTCCAGCCGTTTTGTTTACATTTTCGATGTTTGGTCAAGGGGCCAGAGAGACCTCAAAACTGGACCTCTCTTTCACCATCTCTCCCTATCTCTCTCCATGGCCATTCGCCATCTCGCTCTGTCTAGGTCTTGGCCAGACTGGTTTTGTTGTTGTTTTATTTTTTTTTTTTTTGTTTTTTGTTGGCCAAAAAAGGAAGTTGCTCGTAAAGTGGCGAAAGCCGCCAACGGCCCCAAAACACACACATTGTTGTTGTTGCAAAATATAAATTAAAGAAGAAATAATATCGAAAATAAATAAATAAAAAATTAAGTGAACGCTGGAAGGAGTGAATACTGGAAGGAGTGATCGCTGGAAGGAGTGAACTTTCCCACGAGTTACTCCTGGGAAAGGTTCATTAGTTTCCTTGTTTATTTTATTTATTTTTCATTTACTTTTTTTTCTAGAAAGTACTCAAATTTTTATGGTGTCATAGGTAAGGTGAAAATTAGTTTTTAAAAATAGTTTGTCTAGAAATTTACAGTGTCCGCTTTCTTTCACGTCTGCCAAACTTCCTTTCCTGTCAATGCCCCTTTGCCATTTCTTCGATTCCAATTATTTTTTCCATACTTTTTATTTATTTTTTTAGCGATTGCGATTTTTTTCACTTATTTGCTTTGTTTCTTTTCCATATATTTTTATATGCTTTGCGTTGTCGTTGCCGTTGTTGATTTGTTTTATTTTTGAGCACAGCAAAAAAAAAACGGCATAAGACTAGAGATGATTGAAATATTTTTCTTTGGAATATACTTGTATATTTACCGGCGCACTCACTCGAAAAAAAACTGGGGTTTCTCGCAATAACCTCGCAATTCAGCGTTTATTGTTATTCTCGTTGTTGTCCACGTTGGACGTAACTGCATCTGCATTGGAATTGGGATCGGAGTCGAGCTCGGGCTTGGCTTCGGACCAGTGTCAGTATCAATAGCTCTGCCGCGCTGGCTGGCTGACCGTTCACGACTGACTCGCCGCCAGCGGCAGCCAGACGGCGGAGCCATGCTCCAGCGGCCGTGCGCCGAGTTCGACGTTGCGATGTTGCGTTGCAACGCAGCGGAGTTTGAACAGTGGCGCAACTTTCGAAGGGGGTCTTATATTTTAAACTAATTAAAATCGGAAATAGAAAGTTTACATGGGATAATGCCACAAAAACAGCTTTTATAAAATATATATGAGTTACTGCAGGAATTAGAGTTCGAATACTCGAAAGTATTAAAAATTAATAATTGTTATTTAGAGAATTATTTGATTTTTACTCAAGTAAAAATGTAATTTATGTAATAGATATCTTTTTCAAGACCTTTATTTATTATTTCCATTATATTATATTTATAATATTAGATTTATTTATATTTATATTATATTTTTAATAATAAACTTCAAGTTAAATATTAACCAGAAATTAATGTATGTATATGTAGCAATCGTATCTTTAAGATATATCAATTTTGGGTAAAAATATAAATAAAAAATTAATAATGTTAAAAATTTTACATGTGGCTTAATAATTACATTTTGATCAAAATTAAGATATTATTTTTCAAAGTGGTTAAATTAATCAAATTCGTAAAATAATAGTATAATATATATATATATATATATATATATAATATAATATATATATATATATAATATAATATATATATATATATAATATAATATATATATATATATAATATAATATAATATATATGGTGATAGTGAGTGCCAAATGCAAAAATGAAGCGTCTTACTACATATACTTATTTATGAAAAGAAATCAAAATACATTTTTAAGCTTACCATTATGCTAGCTTGAAGTTGTAGTTGTATAGCTTTTTAAGAACAATCCAAAATTGAATCGTCTTGTGATTACAGTAATTTGAAACCCAAACCATTTAAGTATAATCAATTAACTATTATAAGAAATAATTTCATTTTAAAAATATAAAATTTTAAAATAAAATTACAAGTATCTATCTCTAAGAACCTCTCCCTAGGTCACTGGAAAAACAACGTTCGTTCTGTGCGTTGCATGCAGCATGTTGCATGTTGTGTTTTTATTTTGGACAATTGTTGCTGCCTCAGCTCGAGTGCCTGGGTTCGAGGCCCGAGAGCTCGGCGGTTCGAGGTTCGAGACTCGCGTCTTCTATTTGACAGTTTTCGAGAACAACTTGTTGAGTTTATTGTCATATATCTCGCTGGCGGACTATTGGAGGATAATTCCCTTGGTCCGCCCACAAACACACACATGCACACCCCCCCTGCGGGCAAATTGACGATCTGAGTAAGTATTTACATAAAAGCTTGGACTCTTGGCTCGGCGATTACAATTGAATTTATTATTTAGAGCAGCTTAAGTAGCCTACGAGCTGTGCTGGCGTGTGTGCACAGCACACATTTTGTATGCTGTGTGTGTTCAGTGTGTGTGTGTGTTGCTAGCAGCAAATCTCCCGAAATCTTGGAGAATTCTAAATTCTAAATTCTTAACATCGAATTTTGAGTAAACAATTGAGCTCGTAACATGTTCACGCTCGCTTCGAGCCGGGTTCGATGGCGGTGTCTTTGTTGGATTGCAACCTGGCACTGGGAGAACCTTCAACAGGTTGATTCTTTTTTAGAGGGAGGGGGAATATCTCGAAAAAAAATCGTTCTATACTATGAGGCTTATCAAAGTCTTATGACACTTGATCCTTAGATGAAGGACTTACAAATTTTTTGTGGAAAACTGACCTGTGTTGTTATTATTTGAAAATATCCGAATTCCCATTAAAATATTAATACGTACATACATATGTATTTATACCTACATATATATAGTTTATATCTAATAACAACATCGAGAATTATTTTAAAGAATGCGACAACTACTTGAAAACTTTTATTTTTTAAACTTTTTAAATTTTAGTTATTTCTTTTTGAAGACAAATCCGTAATAAAATTTAAGTAACTCTAAAGGATTCAATATTAATCGATAAAAATTAATTGTAATTTTTTCCAAATTTTAAAAGCTGGTAGTAAATTTTAAAAGGTGTGTTAAAATTAATAAATTAGGAATTATGTTTAAAAACAAATATAAATTAAAGAATTTTGCAAATATTTACAAACTTTTTTTCTTATTTTACTTTTTATTTTAATGTTTTTTGAACCATAAAAAACTACAATCTTTCTAAAAAATTCTTTCTTACCTAAATGGGAAATATTTAGGAAATAATTAGATTCTTTATATATTTAAACACACCTTTTTTTGTATGAAACTCATGAAAATCAGCGTAATTGCCGGCAAGTCACTCCAGAAAATGAACAGCTGTTTCGGTGCTTAAAACGTTTTATTTTGCAGCCTTCTGGCATTTCGCATTCCTGGAAGGGTAATCGAATAATTAGTGGTTTTGGCCGTTGCCAGCGGAAAAGCTGTTTTCCCCCTAGCAGTTGGCCAAGTTGGACGACATACCTATAAATATATATATCTATGTATGTATGTATATGTTTATATACCTAAAGAAGATCGTTTTCGGCGACATTACCGAACGTTACGGACTTCTCTGATTGTGATTGTGGGGATTTTTTTTCAATCGACAAAGTCTTGAGTAAAGGTAAGTAAACACATGTGTGTATATTGCAACCGCATTGATGCGATTTTCATAAAAATAAATATTTATATATATAAAAAATAATATTTACAATGCAAAGAAACCGCTGAAAGGCACTTTTCATTTTCGTAAATTATTTAAGAGGGTCAGCGACGAAAGCGTGACCTGACGCCAGCAAATAATCAAAATAAATATAAATATAAATATATATTAACCATCCAAAAGTAGTAGTTGGGCCGTTGAGCATGTTCTGGAGTCGAGCCGAGTCGCCAAGGTCGGGCACTTGATCGCAATTTAGCTCGTTTTGTCTGCTTAATAAATGACTTGGATTTGCATATACATTAAGAGACAAGTAAATACCAAAAATTATAAGTTGAAAGAAAATTATAATATAGCTCTTCATGTTTTAAATTATTTAAGTTTGAACTTGCAACTATTTGCAAGTATTTTTATATGGGAATTAGCTGAAATTTCCCTTAAAAAAAATTTAAATATATTTAACACATTCCAAAAGTCTTGATCAAACTGATCTGTATGTGTATTGCCTTTTTTTTTTTTAATAACATGTGTAATTCTCTTTAAAGTAAACCCCTTTTTATATTTAGATCAAATCTTAATCCTTGAGAAACGCTGGAAGGAGTGAAATTTCCTATGGAGGGATTAAATTACTCCCTTGAAAATTAAAGATGAACGATGGAGGAAGGAAAAAAATGGAAAATAAATAAAACAGAAAATAAACTCTGGAAGCAATGAATTCTTCAATATATAACTCTTGGAAAATTTTAGTTACTCTCTTGTTTAGTTTATTTATTTTACATTTCCATTTTCTGAGATAAAAACTTTTTCTATTGAAAACAAATTGTATTCTTTGACAATTATTAGTCATTACTTGTAAACAAAATAAAAAAGTAAATGCTAAAGAAAAAATTACAAATAAAACTGACTGAAAACTAGCTCATTGTTTGTTTTGAGTGACTTTTCTTGAATGGGATTGCTTTGATAGAAAAAAAGCTAGTTTTTTTGAATGAATAATGTCTAAGATTATACTTTCAGGGAATTACTAATTAATTAAGACCATTTCTTTTAAGACTTAAGGGCCTATATTGAATCTGCTTTATTGCATTGCAAATGGTTATAAAAAATGTTAATGCTCTTTACATGGTCATAAAAATATATATAAAATATATAATTAGATGTTAATTTAAATTATATAAAAATGTCAATGAGATTTTACAAGCCAGTTTTACCGGAAATGTAATCCCATGCAGGGGATATGATATAATGTCAACCGAAAGCTATATTCATGCCAATAATTGGATAAACTAGACAGATTATCAGAGGAAACGTGTCAACCCATTTCTGATTTTATAAATAAGCAATTGTTACACGTAATCTTAGGAAAAAGAGTGTATAAACAAAATCACGCTCCAAAATCGCTTTTAAAAAAAGCTCAAAACTAAGGCTAACTAGCTTTTAGTAAGTCTGAAACCGTAACATTAGTTAAAGTTTTGACTTGGCTTTGGAATAAAGCTTACTCCAACGAGCTTTAAGCTGCGGCTGGTCTACTTTCATCGTTAAATAACCTTCCCGAAAAAGCTTTCTGTTATCAAAGACTTTTTCCCCCAGCAAAAAGCTCGGAAAACTCAAAAATGACTGTTAGATCGATGTTAATTTAAGGAAATCGTTTTCTTTATTTAATTTTTGTATGCTTATGTCTAGTGTAAGTAATCGTTATAATTAGTAATTTTAATTTCTGTTGTGGTTTTCCATTCCGCCTTCTGCCGACGACGCTGTTGCTTTCATACTTCTCATTTGCTTTAGTTTTTATTAGTAATAATGTTCATTATTCATTATAATATTCAAGTAATCTCAAACACAATAGAGAGAGAGAGAGTTACAGAGAGACACACATATATTTACTTAATTTTTTCTTCTTTGATTTTTTCTTGTTGTTCTTCGTATTGCTAAGACACCAAAAATAATGTTTTTTAAATTAATAAAAAAAAAGTGTGAATGAAGAGTGCCAGCCCTTGATGTAAACTTTTATATTAAGAAATATTCATGAAGTAAAATATTATTAAAACAAAAAATAATAAATTTTATCAAAGAATTTAATTTAATTTGGCAATTACCACAGATATACAAAACTTTTCAATATATTTCCTGAAACTAAAACAAATGATGTAACTATGATGTACACTTTCGCCTGGCACAACTTCATCCCCTTCATTCCAAGACTTGTTTTTTTGGCAAACATAATGGGAACTACGAGTACGTCTAGTGTTTTGTTCAGTTTAGCTTTACCTACAAATTATATATATATATAGAATATAATCCGCAATATATGTATATCTGTATATATATATAGAGATATATGTATATTTGTATTTGTATATATATTAATATATTTAAAACTCTTTGTAACATTTAATAAAGTTAAACATTGATTGCTCTTGCGTTGTGACAATAAATTACTATATAATCATATAATCAATCTGTCATTATGTATACATATAGTTCATTTCTATAAATATATCTTTTACATCATTAAGTTTTCATAATAATTTTCGGTACTCGGTAATCGGTTCTCGGTTGTAGGTTCCCCGATTTTCCAACTTCTTGTGCTGATTATCTTTGACTATGTTTAATAATAAAAAAATGTTATAGTTTTTCCTTTTATTTATACTCTTTATACTCTTTTCTCTTTTTTTTTGGTTTTCTCCCTTTTGTTTTTGTTCTTCGTCGTCCAGCGACATTTTCTCAAGTCAAAATAGTGAGGAAGGCCTGGGACTTTTTGGAGAATTTCGTTTTTGGGGAGAATCTCATTTTTCGGGGAGGTCTGAAAGTGGTTAGTTTTCTCTCATTTTTCTTGGAGTGCAAAGAAGGCGCTAACCCGAGTATTTGTTTATGTACAATCTAAAGCTTATTATGGTATATATATATATATATATATATATATATACTCTATAATCAATAACAACATCGAGACTTATGTAAAGGGAAACGCCATCGACTTGAGAGCTTGATGGTTTCTTCAATTTTAATTTGTTTCTTTTTGAAGTTTGAATCGCCAAAGAAAATGCTCCAAAAATGACACAAAAAACCCGAAATAAAATTGAAGTAACCCCCAAGGTTTCAACATTAATCTGCATATAATTAAATATATTTTTCTGTTTCTTTTTTTTTTTTTTTGTTATTTTGGGGCAAGTTCGGGGAATTAATTTGAACTAAAGGCTGGCTAACTTGCTGGGCTGGGCAAGCAGCAAGCCAAGTTCAAAAATAGTTGATTTTTCATTCAGTTGATTTTCCATTTCCATACAGATAAATCTCAGAGTCCTTAAGCCTAGGGTTTTCTCGCTTTAATGTTATAGGGTTTAGCTTTCTGTTTATGTTCTTTAAGGTACCTGGTACATTTTTATTTTTGATTGCACTTCGGGGGAGGTGGAGAGTAACTCTGCTCTTCAGATATACATTGTGGTGTATCTGGTAGTCTGTGGGTTTGTATTATCTCTTAGTGTCTCCATTTTGGTGGTTTCTTCTGGCGGTGGTTCACGAGTCTACACAACATCCAAAAAATGAGGAGTAACTATAGTTCCTAAGTAAATAGTGTCGACTTTCTCGTAGTTATTCACTAATTTATCAATTCCTGAATATACAATATATTGATTTAATTTCATGTATTAGTTTATTACTGATTAAATAGTGTTATATATTAATTTTAAATCGATTGCTGATGGGAACCTGAAGGAAGAGAAAATTTGTATTTACTTTTAAAGTTAAATTTTAAGATAAATTAGAAAGGAGTTTTGAGGAAGAACTTGTTACTTTGTTACTTTGAAAGCAATAAAAATAAATGGAAAAAGAATTTAGAATGTTGTTTTAATAGAGATTAAAAATCACAAATATTAAGTGGAAAATAAATGAATAATTCTCCTTAAAATCATTCAAAAAGATTTAAAAAAACAAGCTAGAAGCCAAAATTAATTTCAAAAAATTAAATACAAGAAAATGTATCATTAAATTCCCAAGAATTAAACCATAAAAAGCACTTTTAAAATATATTTTCTTATTTTAAATTAAAACTTAAACTAAAACTTTATTTAATTATTTTCTATAATTCCCAATATAACAAAATAATAACTTTAATTCTCTCAGTAGTTATAAGTCGCGTCTTCAAGCATAAAATTGCCTTACACGATTATGTATTGTTTGGCAAATACCAACCTAAACCCAAACCCAAACCCAAACCGAACCACAACAAATGTTTTCCCCTCAATTGGCCAGCGGCATTTTGGCTAAAACGGAGTTCAGCTGGCCAAACGCAATTGCATTTTGATTTTCTATAATTAGTTTCCGGGGCAATGAGTGGGTTGCAAGGCAAACTAACACGCGTTTCAATTAAGAGCAGCCGCCCACATTAAATTAGCTTTATTGAGCTGCAAATGGTTGCAGGGGGGGATGGCGGGGGCATGGCCATCGGAGGGTTAAATCGGCCAGGGGACAAGCCATTAAAAACACCACCCAGCCTCCTCCTCCTCCCCCTTTGGCCGTGGCATTGGCATTGTCATTGATGCAGCTGTTGCTGCAAAATATTACTCACACGCCACGTTGGCCCGAGAAGAAGTGAGTGAGACAGAGAGGAGCAGAGAGTGCAACAGAGAGAGATAGAGCAGCTGAGAAGCTGCGAGGACGGGAAGTAGAGTTCAGGGCTGCGTCCTTGGCCCCCATTTCAATTCCCCTCCTCCCATCTTCTCACGCTTTCGTCCTTGAGGCAAAACTGCATTTCATTATGCATGTGTTCGGCGTGTGTTTTTTATGTGCAGCTGCCCGGTTTATTAAAAATGCACACTGCCCATTGACAAATGTCAAAAATAATATGGGAAAGGTAGCAGAAAAATAAAAAACAGAGAGAAATACAACTAAAACTGAAAATAAACTTCAATTTATTAATTAAACGCAGCCACAAAAAAGGAGTTTTTAGTTATATTAAGAGAAAAATATTTTTACTAAATAAAAAAATATTTCAGATATTTCAGAGAGATTGTTTTCGAGTTTTTGGAAAATATTAGTTTTCAAGAGAAATTAATTTTTAACACAATTAATTTTCCAGGGTCAAAATAATCTTAAACAAGAAAGGAAGCTAACTTCGGCTCACCGAAGTTTATATACCCTTGCAGATTGCAATTGAACTTTAAAATTAAAAACGAAATTCTAAGAGAACATTGATTGGGCGAATCTAAAATTTGATGAAAATATGTTGAGAAACAACTGAGTTATGATTTTCTCTATTATTTTCCTGATTGTTCCTATGGCAGCTATAGGATATAGTCGTCCGATTTTCATAAAATTTAAACCAAAATTCTGGAATAATAATTAATGGCCAAATATCAAAATTTGTGAAAATATATTGAAAACTGACAATGTTATAATTTTTTTTCGAAAAATTTACCGATCGTTCCCATGGCAGCTATATGTTATAGTCGTCCGATCCGGCCCGTTCCGACATATGTATGAGTGAGATTATATAGAAGACTAACTGCAAAGTTTCATTCAGATAGCTTTAAAACTGAGTTTGCGTAGAAACGGACAGACGGACAGACGGACAGACGGACATGGCTAGATCGACTCGGCTGTTGATGCTGATCAAGAATATATATACTTTATAGGGTCGGAAATGTCTCCTTCACTGCGTTGCAAACTTCTGACTGAAATTATAATACCCTGCCAGGGTATAAAAACAAACAGAATCTAAAGATAATGCATATTTTAAGGTCTAATTAACCTTAAAAATTAAAGTCCTGCAAGTCAATTTTTCTTAAAATTAAATTAATTATTTCCAGATAAATATTGGTAATTAAAACATAAAGTAAACCCTTCTAGTTATTTTATTTTCAATTTCAAATTATGTAGAAATGAAATATTAAAAAGTCTAAAAAATATTAAAGAAACTATTCATCACAATGTTGAAATAATAAAAAGGAATCAAGTTTAAAATAAAATCAATCAAACGAATAATATTTAAGATAATATTTAAAGTTTTTAAGCACTCACCGCGGTTAATTGTTCCTTTTGGCTGTCCGTTTTTCCGTTTTTCGGCTATAATCATTCAAGTTTTTCGCGAAAGTAGTCAGGTTTTGCGATATTTCTGGGTTCCTCGACTCCTCGCTTCTTTAACACTCCAATTAAATATTATGGTTATGGGCTTGTTCTTTTACGAATATATATGTTTATATATCCTGGCGGGTATTTCCTCAGGCGGTAATGGTGGGCGAGGTGCTGATTTGAGGCGTGGCACTTGGCACAGGTGTGTGTGTGTGTGAGTGTGAGAGAGTGTGTTAACCGAAATTCTCAGTTTTTCGTACTGTTTGTTTTTCGTTTTTACGCTTTTTATTTTGTTTCCTTTTTTACTTTTTTGGTTTGTTTCTTCTTTTTTTTTTAACAATTCTTTTCATCTTAAACTGCTCTCGCTGGCTCTTTGTTTAACTGCAGTTTTTCCATTTTCGAAGTTTTATATTTTTTCACAGCTTTCTCTCCTCTCCCTTTCTCTGCCTACCATCCCCCACCATCATTCTCTTTTATTTTCCGTGCGATTTTCCACTTTTTTTTTCTTTGTTTCCACTGGGCTTGCTGCGGTTTTGCGGTTTGTTTGTTTGCTTTATGCGGCAGCCGCGAAAAGCAATTTCCCGGCGGAAAGGAGGAGTGTGCGAGCGAGTGGGAAAACACGAAATGTTAATAAAGGTCCAGCTCGGAGTATCCATGCGTTTGTTTGTATTGCTCAGTGTCCACCCAATCCAGCTTCTCCTCCTCCTCCTTCCCAGCCTTTCAGCCCTCCAAGTCTTCTCGTTAGTCCCCTTCAAATTCCATCCTCCAATCGTCAATCCATCCAATCCATCCTTCCAACCTGCTGCTGTCCTGCCGTTCTACTTTCCCTGCCTCCCTGCCTCCCGCCCTGATGTCTGCCCTGCCAGCCGTTTATGTCTGGACGGGCACATTGCTGTCGGCCTCCTGCAGAACGGGCGCTGTCCAGACTCCGCTGCCGCTGCGCGTCTTCCGCTGCTGGACGATCCCGTCCATGATGTCCAGCTGCAAGTTGTGTATGCTGCCGCGATGGTCGGTCAGCGGTGGTCCGCCTACGGCGCTGCCCCGGCGACTGCCACTACAAGGGGGTGGGGGAGGAGAGAAAAATTGGTAAATTAGTATACATAGTCATCGATCGATATATTATAGATGTATCACATTGATACTTGTTGAAAAATATAATTATTTTTCAAGAAAACGATACCTTAAATTCAATAAAATAATTTTATAAGAAATACATCAATTTCGAATAAGAAGTACAAATAAATATATAAATATATCAGCGAGATTAGTCTCGATCGATATATTATCGATATACAGTATTGATACTTGTTGAATAATGTAATTATATATCAAGAAAACGGTCGGTTTAATTCAATTAATTAATTTTTTGTAAATAAAATAAATTTGGCAGCGGGTGTTGTTTCCAGCGATATATTATCGATAATCAGAATTAAAATTTGTTGGATAATATAATTATATATCAAGAAATCGGTCGCTTCAATTCTATTAACTAATTTGTTTAAAAACATAAATTTCGAATAAGAAATATGCATAAATTAAATAAATTTAGCAGCGGGTGCTGTGTCAATCGATATGTTATCGATAATCAGAATGAATACTTGTTGAATAATATAATTATATATCAAGAAATCGATACCTTAAATTCAATAAAATAATTTTATAAGAAATACATCAATTTCAAACAAGTAGTAAATAAATAAAAAATAAATATATAAATATAGCAGCGAGTGTAGTCTCGATCGATATATTATCGATATACAGTATTGATACTTGTTGAATAATATAATTATATGTCAAGAAATAAGTCGCTTCAATTCAATTAATTTATTTTTTTATAAACATAAATTTAGAATAAGAAATATCCATAAATAAAAAAAAATTTAGCAGCGGGTGTGGTTTCAATCGATATATTATCGATAATCACATTTGATACTTGTTGAATAATATAATTATATATCAAGAAATCGATACCTTAAATTCCATTAATTAATTTAAAGAAAATACACCAATTTCGAAGTATAAAATGGAAATACCACAACGAATGATGTTTAAGAATCCTTTTAGCTTCTTATTAATTAAAAAACAATACCAAGCATTCAAGGGAATATCTTTTAACAAGTACACGTATAAATAAGAAATTGAAAAGTATTAACTAATTTTACTTCCTAATTTATGCTTTGTTCCTTGTGAGCATAAATAAAATTCATAATTTTTTTTAAAAGGTACCAATTTGAGAAAACCTGACAGAACCTTTAGGCAGAACCTTGCTAGAAATTCCCACATCCATGTGCACTCCCCCCAACCGATAGTAAGTGGTTGATGGGTCTGCGGTTATCACTTTAGCATAAATTATACGCCCCGTGGTTCCCGTTTGCCGCCCCCTAGTGCCATTGCCATTGCCATTGCCATTTCCATCGGTAGACTTGGGCTCGTAAAGTGCGTTGGGCGTTTAATGGACACGCGACACGGGGGAAATTGTTCTGGGGACTGGGAGCTGCCACCAAGATAGGAAGCTGGGTGGAATGCAATTTAAATGGCCACCAAGGCACACACAAAAATTGAACAAGAGAGGGCCAAACGTTATGTGGATGTGGTCAGAAAAGGCACTGAATTTTGATTGAATAGACTGTAGTTTGTACATAAATCTTAAAAAAAAAATTAAATAAAATTAAAAGGTTATTGAAAAGCACACACAAATTTAAGAAATTAATTTATTAATTAATTAATAACAATATTAATTTGTTTCTTATTTATAAATAACACAAATTGCAATCTACATTTAATATGTAAATCTTAACACCTTAAAAATATACTTTACTTTCATTTAGAATATTAATGGAATTTTCCAAATAGATTTCACTAAAAAATACACATATAAGCTCAACTTTCTCTTATTATCCCATAAGATCAACCTTCTTTTAAGGCTGTAATCCCTGATATTTTATTGCATCTCCGGATCGATGACTGGAGTCATTATTGGGACACTGTTATTTCACATGACAATGACCGGGACACAGTTTATGACAATCTCATCTCATTATGCCTCTAGCTATATATCCCCTTGATTCCCAATCCCAATCCCAATCCGGATCCAAATTCAAGTTCCTCGCCGCCTCCTTTGCCATTAGGGTATCAAAATGCGGCTGTCACAGGACAAAAGCTGGGAAATAGCCGGCGGCGCAATTCAATTAGGCCCGGTACATAGGACTCGGAGATGGGAAAAGGAAAACAGATGACTGGTCAAAGGCACTGAGACAAAATTTAGACCATAAACTATAAACTATATTATAAAATTTGTGTGAATTTGAAATATGTAAAACAGAAGATAGAATACTGTCAAAGGAAGAAGAAAGGATTGATATTTATATCGAATATATCGAAAAAATATCGATATCTTGGAATATGTAGTATTTTCTTTAATTTGTTTTACTTTCCATCAATAAATTTTTCTTTTTTTATATCAAAATATCGAAAATATCGAATATATCAAATATATCGAAAAAATCGATATCTTGGAATATATATTATTTTCTTTAATTTGTTTTACTTTTCATCAATAAATTTTTATTTTTTTATATCGAAATATCGAAAATATCGAATATATATATAGAAAAATATCGATAACTTGTAATATATAGTGTTTTCTTTAATTTGTTTCCCTTTTCATCAATTAATTTTTCTTTTTTTTTTAGTGTTTTGACCAAAAGAAGTTGTAACTACGGTTCCGTGTCCTCTACACTACACTTCCGGTTGGTTAATGGCGCCGGACATGGCCGAGGCAGAAGCAAAAGCACTACTCCATGGATTTTCAGAGAGAGACTTACCTGAAGGAGACTCCGGAAATGGACTCGCGCCGATTGCGACCGAAGAGCGTCGGTGGAACGGCCGAAATGGTGACCACCGAATGGCGCCTTCCCCCAGCCGTTGGATTGGCCTTCTGCGAGAGCGTGGCCAAGAACTCCACCTCCTTGGGACTGAGGCCGCCGGTCTCGCCCCCAACCTCCGACAGGCGTCGCACTTGGCTGGCGGTGATGCCCTCGGTGATCTGGAGCGAGGGCAGCGAGTGCTTCCGCCGCTGCTGCATGTCGGGGAAGGGGCAGAGCAGATACGGATTCACTGGCGAGTCCGGCTCCGAATCGTCGCTATTGGAACGCTTAGTGCCGCCTGCAGGATCGCAGCCACCGATGGCTCCCTCCAAATCGTCGCCATCCTCGGGGGCATGCGACTCCTCCACCACGATCAGTGGCTCCTGGGTGCTCAGGTTGAAAACGGGCGTGAACGAGGAGCGACGCATTTTGAGCTCTCTGGAAAAATTAAATTAATTAAAATTAATTAGAAAAATTACAAAGGTATTCAATTAAATGGAATTTTATATTATAATATTTGAAGGGGAATATATTTTAAATAAATAAAATCCTAGTTTATTCCTTAGTTGTAGTTCTTATATTTTTTTTATATTTAGATTAGATTTGTTTTTTTTTTACAGTGCCTTTAAATATTCGCAGCTCGTGCTGCTGTTGACATTTTTGCGGTCACTGTGCCCAGGCGGTGGCAGCAACTTTCCAGCAATCAAATTTGGTTAGCACAAATTTAAATCAACTGCAAAAGTTTTCCACAGCTGAGCTTGATTTTTGCGGGCCACAACTTTTGTTTACTTTGATTGTGTAAATATGCTGCTAAAAAAAAAGAAGAGAGAATAAAAAAGAATTAAAAAAACAAAAAAACAAAACTGGCAATAGCAGAGACAAAAAGGCTAAAAAGAATATAATGAAAACATGGAGAAAGTGTCAAATAAACATGGCATCAATTTGTCGCTCCATAAAGCTTAATAGGATTATTTCAGTATTTATTTATTAAAAGTTATAAAAGAGTTATTATTTGCTTAATAATGGGTGAACATAATAAAAAGTATTAAAAAGAAAATTGGGAAATGTTTTAATTAATTAATTAAATTATTTATTTCATTGAAAAGTTATTCCAGAGAAACAGATTACTTTATAGTTAATATTTTTATCTTAAAATACTTTAACAGATTTTATTTCTACATAAAATATAGATAATATTTGAAAGAAAGATTGAAAAAATGGTTTTATAAATGGTGTACCCTTATAAATCCATTGACTTGTGACATAACTTTATTATAAAAATAAAATTATATTGATAATAATAAATAAATTGTAAACGTCGTAGCTTTTATTTACATTAAAATAACGCGGGATGGCTTTATTTTATAATTTTTTTATATTTTCATGCTCGCTTCTTATTGTCTCTTCTTTTTCAAAGTGACCGTCTCTCTTTATCTTAAAAATCTAGTTTTTAACAATGGGCACTTATCGATATATTTCCGCAATACTTCATAATAAAACGGCTGCACTAGGGCGCGTAGAATACGGTGTTTACAAAATTATAAAATTATTAATATAAATTAAATTAAGAAACCTAAGAAGAATATAGCCATTAAGTTCCTATTTAAATTGTGCAAATATAGTTTATTTTCTATAAAAAAAACATTCTACTCTCCGTGATGAAAGCGAGGCTTAAAGCTTCCTTCTAGCTGCTTTCCGCTTTCTGCTTTCTGCTTTCTACTTGATGCTTGACATTTATGCTTGTTTGTTAATTAACGTCCAAAGTGGAACACTTCATCAATAAGTGTATTGTGTTACCCAGCATTTTTTAAACAAACACAAATGCAAATCAGGCAACCCAATGCCAAAGTTCAAACTTTGCCCCGGCGCTGCTGCTGCCGCTGCCGCTGCCGCAGCTATATTTCCCCATTCGCATTTTAATTAGCCTTTGTGCATTATAATTACGCTGCAGTGCAGCCTGCCGCCAGGACAAAGCGAATGAATATCCTCCCTGGTGGCAGGCGGCAAATCCCATGCCCAAACCCAAACCGAAACAGAGACAAAAAAAAAATATAAACACGAAATTCTGGCCGAAATGAAAATGTCTCAATTAATTGAATTGAATTGAAAAGGAAGCCAAACACAACAAAAAAAATTATATATATAGGGATGTATATATATAAAACCCCTTTCTAGGTGGCAGAACAATAGGTTCTGTAGAAAACCGTAACAAAACAAAATAAGAAAAAAAAAGAAAAAAAAAGAGAGCATACCTTTTGGGGCTGGGTCATTGCGCATACGCCCCGTGGGCCCCAAAAGCCGATGTGAAATGTGCCGAAAATGTAAATGAAATTGTTATTAAGCATTAGGCCCATCAAAATCACAAAAGAGAAGAAAAGAAAGAAAAGATTTTCCCTCCTTTCGTGTGTGTGTGTGTGTGTGTGTGTTTGTGAGCTTAATTCCGCTCAAGGACCTGAGATGAGAGCCTCGTCCAGGAGTTAAAAATTTGCGAGACTTTATTCTTATCTAAGGATTCATGGCGCAGACACTTTTTTTATTTGTCCTAAGTAATTTCTTATAATTTATCAAGTAAAAAGGAAAGGCAAAAAAATATTTAAATACTTTTAGAGCTAAAGTTAAATTACGACAATTAATTAAATATTTAATAACAAACAATTAATGATTTTAAAGGGTTATAAACTAAAGAAACTAAAGTAAATTTAAAGAAACTATAGAAAATTCCCCCAAAACGTATACCTTTAATTTGGTTATTTTTTTTCCAGGGCATCTTTTCCCTCGAGCATCTCTTTGGCTAAGTCTTAGACTTTAGTGGCGCCATAGAGCTGCCAATTGAGTTAACACACACACTGACACACACCCTTAACACTATTCCATGTGCACGAGTGTGACTTTGGCCAATGCCAAAAATGCCAATAATGAGCGTCTATTAATAGCAACCGAATCAACGACGATTTGCCGCGATTTCATTCGATTTCGGATCGAATTCAACCTGGCCAGCCCTCCTCCTCCTCCTCCACATGTGGCACTGTGAGCAGCATGTAATTAGCCAAAGAGCCAACACACACACGTACGCAATTAAGCCCAGAGAACAACAAAAGGAATTGTCAGGGAAAATACAGAAGAAAATATAATTTACAAAATATATATTAATATATAAAAAATATAACATTTAAGCTATAATTTAGAAGAGTGATAAAAGAATACAATAATTTGTTTCTCTATTAAAAAATAATAATCAAAACCTTGGACATTTTCAATGAGCTAATTTTTAATTTAATTCAACAAATAATTGTTGTAGAATAATTTCTAAATTAAGAAACAAAAGCCTACAAAAATGTAAACAAGTTTCTACATAAACTAAAGTTATTAACTTATTAAAAATAATAATAATATTAACTATGACTTTGAGTTGTTCTATAGAAAGAGAGTTAACTTTATTTTTAATTCAATAAGAAAATAATTTAAGGACAATTAAACATTTTTAAATAATAAATAAACTACGAAATAAAAGCTTAGGCAATTTGAAACATGTTTCTAGCTATTTACTTGCCTTTTTATTTACTTTTTATAATAAATCTTGTTATCCTACAATAATCTTTGAGATATTTACATAATTAATTAAGAAAATTAATGTATGTCACCAAACAATAGCATATTTTTTCTTGTGTATACATTCAAAAAAAAGAATGGAAAAATTGCCTCATTTAAATTTCTCTTTTGGCGTTTCCCGCGATGAAAATGAAAATTGACAAGCGTCTCCCGCACTCGCACTCAATCTCCCTTTCTCTGTTTCTCCCTCACTCCCTCACTTTCTCTCTCTCTCTCTAGAGATTGTTATAGGTTAAGGCAGAAGCTGTACTGTAAGCTCTGGCCAAAAATTCAAATCGCTTTTTTCCCTCACTAAGTACTCATCGTGTGAGCTGACAGATAGACCCACCGGGGACTGATGAAAGTCGGGCCCCAAAAAAGAGAGATATATGTATATGTACAGGCAGCCCTGGGAAATGGTCGGGAAAACGGTGGAAAATGGTGGGGTGGAAAAGTTTTGCCAACTACAGGAACTACAATGAGTGCCGGAGGAAGCAGCGCAATCGAGTGGCTCAATTATGATATATGTACCTCCTTCTATGGGTCTGAGAAGGTCACGATTCGGCTGAAGGAACTTTAATACGATTGAGAAAGTTTTCAATAAGAATTCTATTATCGGTTTATGGGATATTGGAGTGCGGGAAAGCAATGGTTTAATTAATTAATGGGGAACTTTGCTATATTAATTATTTAAAAGACTTTTAAAGGGTGAAAACTAACTCAAAAGAGATTATAAATAATACATAGGATATATTTACAGTCACTTGATAAATAATTCCTATTAAATTAATTAATAGAATAATTACATATTCATCTAAGAGCAATAGAGGGGAAAAATCAACTTTTAACATCCTAAAACGCTTAGTTTCTTACATGAAAATATAGATTAATCAGTTTCAAAAAATGTATATCTTTAAAATTATCTCTTATATATAAACTAACTAAGATACTATACTAACAAATAAATAAATAAAATAAATAATAAATACAAGGCACACAAGGAATTCTGCAAAACTTTAACTTTGTTATTTATAAATTACTTAAAATTCGAATTGAATGTGATTTTACTCCCCCGCCTTGGCTAGCATTTTAACATTTTAAATAACAGATTTATTATGTATTTAAATAACATTAAAAATACGCACAAGGGAGAGTCTATCCAGAATATACAAAAAAAAGAGAGAAAAACCAGAGACCAATTCCAATACGAATTCCCCACGAGGCCTTCGATTTTTCTGTGTTGTTTTTTTTTCAGGAGATTTCCATGCGGGGGAACAGCGGGGGAGGGCAGTCAATTTGAGTAGCACTCAAACATTTAAATTTGATTTATCGGCGGAAAGCGGAAAGCGGCGAGCTGCTAGCCGGCATTGTAAACGCAATCAACTTCAAAATGGTTTAATTAGAAGCGAGCAGCTAGGGGGAAGGATCTCGGGAACGTGACCCTTGAATGTGACACCCCCATGGGCCAAAAATACAGATAGGTGATACGGTCAATCAGACACGGAGCACCCGAGCCCGAAACCGGAGCCCAAGCCCAGTCCCCAGGCGACTTCTGCCTGCCAAAGCCGACCCACACTTGACTAAAAAAGTATGTTAACATTAATAATTTAAAATTAAAAGTTGTGTTATTATATTATAGTTTTTTTTTAATTTTATTGTAATAAATTTAAAGAATTTAATAAAATGGTGAGATAATTTTTCATGATAAAAAGTGTGACCATAAATTTACAAATATTTTAAAATCTAAAAGTATTATCAATAAATAATAGTTACTAAAAAAAAAAGATTCATAAAAATAGGTTTAACATGATAATAATAGAATAAATTCCAATGTCAATAAAATAAATATTTTAAGGACATCCCATATTTTTCTCAGTGCCCTCAGCCACCCCCCGAGCTTCGTCTATGTTTACATGGCGAACAGTTTGAGTCCGTCTACAAAAAGCGTATTTCAATTTAAATGTATTTTTATTATATTTAAGCGGATTTCCAGCAGAGGACCACACAGACCGACGAAGGCACACAACAACAACAACAACAAAAAAAGTAAAAATAATTACAGTGACAAATATTTATGAATCGCACTTTAGGTCCAAAGAATAAAAGGGCGGCGGGGAAAAACCAGAGGGATTTAAAAACCACTTGAGTGGTCAGACGGTATTTAGATAAAACTAACTTTGTCAATCGACATTGTGCCGCTTTTGCAACAAATTTAATGCGCTTAATTAAATGTGGAAAAAGAACGACACCGCTTATGGAAATGAAAACAAAAGAAAAGAAAACATAATAAAATATGAGCAATTATAATTATCTCTCTCTCACTTTAAAAATATAAACAAAGCTGGCTAATTAAGAACAAATAATATTTACATTGTATTTATTTGTGCAATAAATAATTTAAATTGCATTTGCAAAATCAATTACACCAACAGGTCGCTGGCGTGTCCCTGCAATATTATTGTGTTTATTTAAGTGCAAGGTAATTGTCATTAAAATGCACACTCGAGTGCTGTAATTCGAGTGACGGTCTCATATGCCTGACTTGTTTGCTTTCTAAATAAATAATAAATATTTTATTGGCCAATTATTCTGAGCCACTGAGCCACTGAGCCACAGTTGGTCTGTGGATAAATGTCCAGACAAGCAGCAACAATGAATACAAATGCAAGAGTCCCCCTTGCCTGGCCCCCAAATGCAGTTGACAATCCAAAAAGTTATCTATAAATATGTATTCTATTGTGGAAAGAAATCGAAGAGCGATTTATCGGTTGCATTGATTGAGATAAATGGCCAGAAATCTTCTCTTCGCTTCTCTTTCCCCCAAAAGTAAATAAATAAATGACCATCTGAAATGGCTGTGTATTTTGTGGCAGCAAGAGAAATGTCTGGTTATAGCCATATTGGCAAAGGCTATGAATATCTTTTTTTTTATTTTATTTTTCGTTGGCCGTAAATCTAAATTGAATGACAGGAATTGGGTTCACGGCCATAAAGCACAGGTGAAACAGGTGGCATTCCTTTATCTTCCATCCGCTGTAATAACTTAACTTGTTGCTCTAGAAAATTCTCCTCTAGGAAAGCAACCAAGGAAGGGGCTTAAATTCGAGCTGAAATCTTTATTAAAATACTTGAGAACTTTTGGGGAATATATGTAGTTGGCACACTCTGAGAAATTTGTGGGGAATTCATAAGAGGTTTATAGAGGGTTTGTATAAAATTTCAAAGCCTTTGTTAGATTTACTCATTATTTATTATTGCTTAATTATTTGTTTTTAAAGGCATACTTTTGCATTTTTAATATAACATTTCCTAGTGTAAATATTATATATTGTAAATAGTGTAAATATTATATATTAAACTAAAGATAAGGTAACACTAAGAAACTATCGAATAATAACTATCGATAAGAAGAAGACTCGATAAGGTAATCGATGGTGCAAGATCACTCTTATGAAGAACGAGACCAGAGACAGACGAAAAAAGAATAAAAGTTAAGAAAATAAACAATTTACAATTTATTAAACTATTCGATAAATTCTTCCTGAAAAATGCAGTCAAGTCTTAAGAGTATTATAAAATAATTCCCTTTTTATACCCACATTTTTTCACTGTGCATCTGTTTTTGTGGAAATGATAAATTGAACTCTTCAAATTTCATATCTTCATCTAAGGCTCAAGACCCAAAACAATTTGCTGACCTAACCAAGGAGCAGACACACGTACACACACACACACAGGACACACACAAGGAGGAGGAGGAAATTCCAAGGCAGTGACATTAGACCTCCGTCAGAGACCAAGCGGAAGTGGCAACTCTATAAGGACCCCCTCCACCCATTTTCCATGCTTTTCCCCCGTCTGCCTGCTAATAAATGATGGCGCAATGATTTTGCGTGATTGTCGGCACGTGATGGCGCTGCAAATGATTCCAAAAAGAGCGAAGAAATCATAAATGTGAAATGAAAATTTCCAGCCATCGTCAAAAGCATTCTCTTCCACATTTTTTCGAGGTCCTTTTTGCCTTCAGATTTTCCCATAGATTTTCTCCATAGCCTTTTCCCTTTACAGAGAGAGAGAGAGAGTGCCAATGAGGAGCTGACATTTATTGATTTCAATTGCAGGCAGCGGCCGGCAGGCAACAGGCAACAAAATGTCAAATGTTTGCCAAACATGAGCTCCAAGGGAAGAGGGAAGAGGACTACGAATTCTTTGGTACCCTGTAATAGATTTTAAAATATATATTTTCCTATACAATAATTATAAGTTCTTTAAAATCAAGCTACAAAATGTTCAAAGTTCTACGATTATTTTAATTATTTGAGTAAAAAATTAAGATAATAATTTAAAAGACAAAGATTTTTCACAACGTTAGGCATTTTGCTACCTTTTAAAGGTCGAGGCAGAACTCACAGAATTGAGAGTAGGCAAGCCTTTGCCCCCTCCAACCCGGAACCTTAAAAAGGGTCAAAATTGGGCTCCTAAAGGACGACTCAGGACGACTTCCGGCCGTTGGCTATGGCGGAAGGTGGGTATATGACAGAAATGAGGGGAAATGAGGACTTATTGTGGCATGATTGAACCGAAAACGAAGCCAGGAGTCCCACCGAAACCGAAACCGAACCCAACCTAATGGATGCGAGAGAGACTGAAGGCGGACTGAGTATTTAATCACGGATTAGTCGGAAAGTTTTGTGCCTCCGCAGGACTCTTGTAATGAGTTCTGAGCCCAGGACTCTCGAGGCTTTACAATGACTTTGACAGGAGACGAAGACAGAACAAAAAACAAAACAACTTTGGCCCCGCAAGTTTTTTGAGTGGCGAAAGTTTTTCGTTTATCTCGCCTGCAGTCGGTTTGTTTTTCCTCACTCTCGCTCTCTCTCACTCTCTAATTATTATGCCGAAATTGGAAAAGTGCAGAGACTTTTCCGATTGCTCTTGCCGAAAGCCAACTATTTTCACATCAATTTTAATTATTTCGCCTGGCAATTTAATTGAAAAACGGCAAAGGAATCTCTGTTGTCAACGGGTGAAAATTTTAGGGAAACTCAAACTGAAGCTTTTCCTTAAATGCCATTTTTTTTCTTCTTTGGCTATTTGTAAATTTGTATATGCCAACAATCAATCATGAGACAGTTATTCCTGCCAACACAGACATCATCAATCAAGGTGAGGTGTTTATCATCATTTAAATATATTTTTAAGCCAGGCTCTCAATTTTGTATCTAATTTAAATATGGAAAAATATATTAAGTATTATTTTGATCTTATATCAATGGCTATTATTTAAGTTTTTGTAATGAATACATTTATAAACCTTGGTGGTATTTTGTCTTTAAATATATTTCATATATAATATTTCAGCTTACTCTTTATATTAATTATTATTTGAGAATTATTATTATTATTAATTAATTACTAAAAAGTTCCTTGGACGATTTCTCTTAAAAAATATTGATATTCGATGACTAAATCTTTCTGCGACTAATCCCTAAAGTCCAGTGTGACCAGACCATACAAATCCTATCAGGCCTGCAACAATATTTAATTTTTGATTATTGAAAAGTCTTTTAAAATATTAAATTAGGCAAGTAAATTAATAAAGAAAAAGACTCTCTTTAAAAAAAATATAGAATTTCACTGACTTATTCAAGAATATATTAATATACTTATATAGAACTTCATTGGATCCTTATTCGTTCGTTATTATATTTATTATTATTTGATGATGATTGCACTTATTAAATAAGTTGGGTTTTCTTTTAACTCAAGCGTTTCACGTTTCTCATTTCACGTTTCTCGTTTCCTTTTCCATTTCCATTTCCAGTTCACTTTCCATTTCATTTCATTTCACTTGGTTTTTGGGTGGGGGGGCAGACTTTCCCTTTCTTTTTTATGGGCCCATTGTCAATTTACAATTTGGCTTTGACATTGTCCTCATTTGAGTAAATCAAATGGCTGTCGTAAATGTATCCCCGACTGAGACCCTGGCATCCCTGGCATCTTCTTTATGGCCTTCATATAAATCCTATTTTGTTTATCTTAATTTACCTAATACGAGCTCCTTTTTTACGCAGTGCAAATGGACTCTCGCCGCTTGGAAATCGATAAAGTGTTCCTCTTTATTTGAATTTTTCATTAATTTCTGCAGGACTCATCACAAAAAAAAAAAGAAAAAATAAGTAAATAAATAAAGAAAGAAATTTCTGTCACCGGTTTCTTTTACAAAATATTGATTTTTAGCGACTAATCCGGGGATATATATATATATTATTTATATATATCGAGGGAGAGAGAAAGAGGGAGTATATTGATATGCTCAAAGTGAATATTAATTTCAATTTGAATTGAAAATTCAATTGAAAAAAAAGAAAAGAGAGCAGGAGGGCGGAAAGGACTGCTTTCTTCCTTCGATTTTCCGAGTGACTTTCAAGAGGCTTCCAAATTCCATTTCCCTCGTTATTTTTTTTTTTTTCATTTTTCAGCGACACCTCAACATTTTAATTTTGGCCTCGCCGGCACCTTTTGAAAAACAGGAAATTGCTCAAATTGAATTCAGTGATTTCCTTCCACTTCCATTTGGGACTCTTCTGTCCAGGCTCTGGCTTTCCGCTTGCATCCTGTGGCCCACTCAAGTGCATTTTAATGGATTTTTAGTTTTTGGGGGGGGGGGAGAAAACATACAAACATATATATATATATATATATATATAGTGTGTATGTATGCAAATGGAAGGTAAAACTCAGGACTCTTCAAGCTGAATGCTCTTGGACAGACTCTTCAACTGGTCATGGTTTTTTACATATTTTTTTAAACGATTTTAGCATTTAATAAACAAGTTTCAGGGATCTTTTATTTTATATATAAAAGTCTAAAAATAATAATGAACTCTCCCCCAATTTAAATTCTCTTCTGTTCATTCCCCATTTTATAGACTCCTTTTTTCTAGGCAGCTGTTTCAGCCCAATTCATTCAAGGCACTTTCACTCGAAAGCCTCGAACTGCAAACACGGCGTATACTTAATGGCCAATCGGCCTCGGTCTCGGTCTCGGGGACCCCGAAATAAATCGAGAACATTTTCATGACTTTGCCCACGGAGTGCGCACACATAATTCGCTCTCTCGCTTTCAATTTCCCTCAGAGGCTGCCTTTCTGCCTTGGCTTTCACCCCTTTCACCCCTCGAGTTTGTAAGCCTTTGAGGCTGCCTCTTTGCAGGCGGAAAAGATTTTCCCAGAAGCTGTTGCTGCCGCTGCTGCCAACGACACATCGTTATCCCTAATGCTTGATGGCTTGAATAAAAGCTTAATAAATATTGCGAGCGCCCAACTTTTCGTTTTTTTTTGGAGGACAAGCCATGACGAGGACAAGAAACGAGGACATCGCAGCCGCCTCTTGTTTTGTTGTCCTCGGCCGCTGACAACCCAAAAAAAAAGGAAGAAAAAAAGAAGAGAGAAAGCCCAAAGGTAGAAAGAACGAAGAAGCAAATACACTGAAGTAGCTTTCATTTAGGAATAAAAATAAAAAAATAATATATATTGCAAAATATAACAATAAAAAATATAAAAATCTGGCATCTTAATATATTTTTTTAAATAAATCTAAGATAATACCATTTAAGGTATTTTCCTTTCCAAAAAAGAGGCTGCAAAAATTATGTTGCCTATGATTAGGCGCCAGGTCGTCATGCGTGTGTTTTAATGTGTGTGTGTGTGTGTATGTGTATGTCTGTGTCTGTGTCTGTATTTGTGCGGCTCAGGACAAACATTTAGAGCAAGAACCAACATTTTTTTTGTCATTTGTCTTAAAGCCACAAAGAGGAGAGAGAGAGGAGTGAGGAGAGTCCTTAGACTTTGCTTACAGTTTTGGATTCAGCACCGAAAAGTATGTGAGGGTTTGTGGAAAAACGTTTTCAATTGTTGACTTTCAAAGCTGAAAACAAAGCTAGAAAAAAATGTAGACTTTTTTGATATTTCCAGGATTAAAATATAGATAATTTGGCTTCAGATTTCGACAAAAAAAATTAATTCCAAGTTCATTTTTTATGGCAAGCCTTAGGCGTAAGTTTACTATTTAAATTCTACAAAATCTAAGCCAAAATTATTTATTTTATTTTCCCTGCCATTTCCCCACACACATTAAAGTTTTCCCAGAGCCTCTGAGAGCGCACCTTTTAGACCAAAATTCGATAATTGCCGCTTTATGAAGCCATAAATTAGATGAGCATATTTAGGGTGCGGGGCGGCGGGTGGAAAGCTGTTGAGGTGGTAAAAACGATACACACACACACACACACACACGCATAGAATTTTCGTGGCCATGGGCATAAAGTCAGGAGAAAGTTTTGCCGAGTTTTTCCGCTTCAAAGAAGCGCCCGAGCTCCTTCCTCTTGCCGCTAATTGCCTGGAAATATGCTAAAAAGGAAAATGCATGAAAATTGTATAATGTTTGCTAATTAATTTCCCCACTTTTCAAGACAATTCGAAAATAATACAAATAAATAATAGAAATAAAGCCAAGTCAAATCAAAATAAATAAGGCGACAATTTTTTGTGTCAATTTTCATATGCAAATCGGAAGGCAAAACCAATCGACAAACTTTGTCTAAGACAACAATAAAAAAAAAACCCAGTGATAAAGCGCAAAAAAAAGTGTAAGGGAAAATCAAAGGAAAACAGGATGGCGGGCGGGGAAAAACCAACAAGAATATAAATATGCAAATGAAAAGGCAACGCAGATGTTCAATCAACAGTTGACTGCCGTTCTCTATGGACTCTCCATGAACATATGTATATTCAAGCCCACAGGCAGATAACAAATATCGATATATATCGAGAATAAAATTTTTTACATTGCTAATAATTGTAAATGCAAATGGATTTATTTTGTTTGATATAGTATTTTTAAAGATCGTTTTAGTTTTCTATATAATACTATTTTATTTTATAATTTCCAAGTTATTTGCACACATTTTTGAGATGTATACACTACAGATATATATACTGGTTTCAGAAAAATTTATATATGTAACAAATAAAATATAAACAATTTTTAAATAAGCTTTGTCTATACAATTTATTTAAATTTCATAGAAAAAGCTAATTTGCAAACTTATAAATGTATAAAAATATATACAAAATATATAAATATATATAAAAACTATTAAACAAATATTAAACAAGACAGGAAGCTAACTTCGGTTCGCCGAAGTTTATATACCCTTGCAGATTGCAATTGAACAATAAAATTAAAGTCGAAATTCTGAAATAATAATAAGTGGTCAATTCCCAAATTTGATTAAAATATTTTGAGAAATAGCGAAACTCTGAATTTTTTATTATTACCCTGATTGTTCCTATGGCAGCTATAGGATATAGTTGTCTAATTTTCATGAAATTAAAACTAAGATTCTCAAACAATATTAAGTGCCCAAATCTCAAATTTGATGAAAATATGTTGAGAAACAGCGAAGTTAGGATATTTTCTATTATTTTCCTGATTGTTCCTATTGCAGCTATAGGATATAGTCGTCCGATTTTAATGAAATTAAAACTAAAATTCTGAAAGAATATTAAGTGGCCAAATCTCAAATTTGATGAAAATATGTTAAAAAACAGCGAAGTTATGAATTTTTTTATTTTTTTCTGATTGTTCCTATGAGAGCAATAGGATATAGTCGTCCGATTTTCATGAAATTAAAATCGAAATTCTAAATTAATAATTAATGGCCAAATATCAAATTTGGTGGAGTTTTGTTGAAAACTGACAAAGTTATAATTTTTTTTCGAAAGTTTTACCGATCGTTCCTATGGCAGCTATATGATATAGTTGTCCGATCCGGCCCGTTCCGACATATTTACGAGTGAGAGTATATAGAAGACTAACTGCAAAGTTTCATTCAGATAGCTTTAAAACTGAGGGACTAGTTTGCGTAGAAACGGACAGACAGACGGACAGACGGACAGACGGACAGACGGACATGGCTAGATCGACTCGGCTGTTGATGCTGATCAAGAATATATATACTTTATAGGGTCGGAGATGTCTCCTTCACTGCGTTGCAAACTTCTGACTGAAACTATAATACCCTGCAAGGGTATAAATATATAAATATATATAAAAACTATTAAACAAATATTAAAATATATAAAATAAAATATATAACATTTTTGACATTAATAACCATTGTAATATTATATCAAAGCAGGACATATTAATATATTTGTTATCACTTGAAAATACTTAATGTAATCTACTAACTGATTTAATTTTTATATTTATTTATTTCATATTTATTTAGTTTATATAATCCAATGTTTTATTATTATATTCCTTTATTTTTCAGTTTGCCTCACATCAATTAATAAATTCCAAAAATTCCCTAAATTCTTCTCAAAACAATTTTATTATCATATTTTTTGGCTCTAAGAATTTCCAAATAACCGCAAGTAAATATATTATTTCAATAAAAAGCAAAACAAACTTTTATAGTAAATAAATATAATATATATGTACATAGCTATGTATATACCCGAATGATTTCACTAATTTTCAACATTTCAAACTTTTTCACTGTTTATCTTTTGCGGCTAACATTTTTGCAGCCATAAACTGCCCCTAGCGAAAAATTAGATAGAGAGAAAAATACAGAGAAATGGAGAAAAGGGAGACCAAGGTGAAAAACTTTCTTTCATTTTGCATTCCACTGCCTTTTCCACTTGTTCCTATACTTTTGAAAAACATTTTTACTTTTTCAGCCTGCTGGGCAATCTGTTTATGCTGTTGACAGTTCAATTTTCCTTAAAAAAATAAAATAAAAACACCGTAGAAATTGGTAGAAAATTGTAAACCTTACAAATCAAATGTAACAAAACTATGAAAAGGAATGTAATGGAAAGTAAGGAAAAATCAGAGAAAATAATAATAATATTTGCAAATCAATAAATATATAAAACCAAAAGAGTATGTTATTTATCGAATCTTATTATTATCATATTATCATATATTAGTGAAGTCTAGGTCCATATCCAATATGAACCATATTTTCCCCTTCTTAAATAAAAAAACTATTAGTGAAAAATATAATATAGCCTTAAAGCTTTTATCCTGATGTCACAATTAAATACAATTATATAAATCCCAGTCTCGAAATAAAGACAAAACGTCCTTTGGAAAATCAATCTGTTGACTCTGGCCATCCCTGGCTCTGGCCTTGAAATTACAAGATAATGTTTTTGCATTATAATTGAAGTTTGTAATTGCTCTGAGGAGTTTTTGTAGGGGGGATGTAGAGGGGATGAGCGTCAAACTTGGCGACGCAAGTTGTCAAGGCAATCAACTTTATTACCCCGCAGCGCACATGAGCCACCCTGCACCACCCTGCAGCTTCCAGCCACCCAGCTTCGCCCACTCAGCATCAGTCAGTCAGTCTCCTGCTTAAGTTTATGTTATTGTAGTTAAGTAATGCTCATGTGTATGTATTCCGTGACATTTCACAGCTTCCAGGCGCCTTTTTTTTCATTATTTTCTTTCGCTCATTTTACACGCAAACAAGCACCGGGAAATTCCCGGAAAAAGGGCGAGGGAAAAACTGTTGCCACATTAAAATGCACATAAAAATCATTAACCCAAAGACGCTGACAACGAGTCGAGTCGAGTCGAGCAGGAGCGAATCCCTGGCAAGGATTCCGGGGCAGCCAAGGCGGCAATTGTGTTAATGGCTTCCTGCCACGCCCCTCCTGCTCCTCCTGCCTCTCCCGTTCTCTCTTCCTCTCGGCCTCTCGTTCCTGTGTTTATTTTGGCATTACAGTAAACTCAATAATTTTGCCTACTTAATGCACAGTTGTCCTTTTGTCTTGCCATCAACAGGTAGAAGTTGTCACTGCCGCCAAGATTAAGGGCATTGAGAGAAAACTACAGGGAATACTGAGGAATGGAAAATCATTAAAAAAATAATTATAAGAAATTAGAAGGCTAACATTCATAAACAAACAGCTACAATAGCTATTAACCTGTGATTACTAACAGTAATAATCGATAAATTCACTTTAAAAGCTTTAAATTAATTTGAAAATTATTTCATAAATTAGTAAATATTATAACCTTAAATATTTAAAAAAAGTTATTAAAACAAAGTCTAGAAATATTCCTAATTGTTCACCTTCTTTGTTGTACAACAATATTTAATATTTTCCTTATTCACGATGTTTCCCTTCCTCGATCACGATTCCCAGTCATCTCCTCCTCTCTCCTTATTATGCTTGATCGATAACTCTTAATGCTATACTATACTATTAATATTTAATAATTTTACACCGTTTATAGTTGTTTATGTTTTAATAAAAATATAAAGAAAACCATCGATCTTTTTATTATTTTAAAATAAAGATGTGTTATCGAGCGATCTGAGCATATCGAAAATATCAATATACCAAAAATACACCGCTCTTATCGATATAAATGCTAAAAAACAGATCGATTTATATCTTATTTTAAATAAATATCTCGATATTAAATAAAGAAGTCATAAAAATGGTATATAATTTATTTGCCATGTTTTTCGATTATAAAACAGAATATCGATATTAATATCATTCCAATTATAGACTTTAGTCTATTTATATATCTATATTAAGTGCTATCTGTAGCTCTTAATATGAAACTGAAACTGTACTGAACTTATTGATAAATTGTTTACAGTTGATTAAGCCAATTTTTTCCAGTGCATCGCATGTAATGTTGCCTTTTTTTGGTAGCCTCAAAATGAAATTACAGTTATTTGAGTTCGCTGAGTTTGCTTCTGTATATAAAGTGTATGTGTGTGTGGAGTAAATCAGAAAAAGGTTAATTTGCAATTATGTTTTATGTGTTTGCCTCGTCCTTCGGATGTATGTGTGTGTGTGTGTGTGTGAAAAGCACTTGAGGCCAGGTGTCCATTTTGGGTTTACCTGTGCTCTCTTTACGCCACACCCACCCCCGCCCCTGGCTGAGAGGGAGACAGCAAGCCACTCTCGTCCTGGCTGTTTCTGCTTTGATAATTCCTAAAGCATACTTTTTGGGGCAGGCAGACAAATTGTGGCGGAAAGTGAAAGGAAGTGGAAAGTGGAGAGTGAAAGTCAAAAGAAGCGGAATGAACAGAAAACAGGACAAAATAACTAAAAAAAAAAAACACAAAACTTGGCGTCTGTTGTCTGCAATAAAATAAATTTCATTTAATATTATATAGTTGTTGTTGTTCTCCTTATTGTTCTTCTTTATGTTGTATCTCAATTGTTGTTTAGACATTTTTTGGATCATAAAAGTGAAGAAGCTGGCGGAAAGAAAAACTTTTAAATGTCTGCCAAAATACTCTTGAAGGGAAAATAAGATTTCGGGTATGAAAAACTAGTTAACTAGCTTAAAATTTAAATATTTATAGTAATCGAAATGTAAATATTTCTCATTTGCTTTAAATATTCTCAAAAATTATATGAAGTACAAATTTTTGTAGTATTTATTTTGTAGGCTTAATTCTTTGCATTATCTTTGGAATTTCTTTAACTTTTCTGAAGTGAGAGTATTAATTAATGTCTGTCTCATCTCATTTTTGCCCTGTCTCAATTGTTTATCTTCTGGCCTAAAATGGTTACTATATAGCCTGCTTGCTGTCGCTGCCAGGGGTATGCCTGGGGAATCCCCCGCATCCACGTTTCATCACGTATCCGCTTGACTTTGAGCCACAATGAAATAAGTTGCGTGTCCTGCGAGGATGACATTTGTTTTAGTGTGGCCAACGAAATGAATTTGACACGCGTTAATTAAGTTGCTGCCGGCATTTCAGTTTCATCTTCAGCCTCAGTTTCCGTTTCAGTTACTAAGTTCTAAGGTCACAACAACAGCTTCACCTACAGTAAGGCTTTAATAACTTAAAACAATAAAAGAAACTTAAAGTAAATTTAATTAATTAAATTAACACATTAATTTGTTAAGATATTTATGAATAAAGGAGGAATGAAATTTTAAGTTGATTTGTAAGCTATTAAAATTATATTGTAATTGATGTATTTTAATTTTAATGATTTTATTCTTTTTTTTATATTCCGTGTGTTCTCTTCTTCTTATTCAATTATCTAGTATCTCTGTTGTATATCGACAATCGAGCTCACAATATAATCGATATCTATCGATATATACCGACGTCTTATCGATGTTTACTATTAAATTATATTATAGAAAGTATACACTAAAATGCAATGCATAAAATAACAGTATGTTCACACTTAATACTATTTTGTATATATTCACATATTATAACAACAGTATGTTCACACTTAATACCATTTATTAGATCGCCCAAATATTACTTATTTTTAAGCAAAAATATGCTTATAAAATCAGTATTGCTAAGAAATAACCATGAAACCAGATTAATATATATATAAATATCAAAAATCCTTAAAAAAAAACCCAATAAATACTTTTTTGAAATAATATTTAAATACCTGCGTTCTATCTTTCGATTGTCTACTGTGGAACGGGGACACAGGGGAGACCCTGTTATTCAAGGTTGGAAATCAATTTGACGCAGCTGCCGCCGCCCCTTCAAAGTATGCAAATGAAATGAGCAAAGAGGAGAGGTGAGGGGTCTTTTTGGAAAAGGCAAGTGAACCCTTTTTTAATTGCACGCATGCCAGGGGGCAGGGAGGGGACGGACGGGGTTTTGGTTCAGGAAAGTGGCACTCCTGAAAAAGGTATCCAGGGGACCGTGAAAAACCGCAAACGGGTGGCGGCGGCTGCGGCCCCGGGAAAACAAAACTCATTTTATGATGGCACACACACACACTTACACACACACATCTCGCAGAGGGGCATTTAAAACGTATTCAAAATGCAAGTTTAAAGACACCCCAAAGTATGCAAAGCACACACACACAAATACACCTAAAATGGAATACAAGGCACAAAAAAGTATTTGCCATAAAAAAAGCGGCGAAAGAAAAGAAAAGCCAGTGGAAACTCAACCGCAAAAGGAGCACAAAACATAATCGCACCCTCACATCGATCCCGGGATCTCTCTCTCTTGCTGTCTCTGCCCTTCAGAGCCTTCCTCCTCCTCCTTGGATGCAAATTAGCTTCCTCTTTTCGCTGGAAAAACCCTTGCCACATCCATAACCATCCATATATGCAAATGTGCCGCAAACTGGCTTACATTTCGCATCGCTCATACGCACCGGAGGCCGCCCGGGCGGGCAACTAAACCACAACAAGGACAGCGACCGCAAACTAAATATACACATACTTATGCAAAGGATATATACATATATTTATATATATATATGTGAGTGTGTATAAAGACTCAAGTCAGCAGGGGACGAAGGGTTTAATGAGTGTTTTTTTTTTTATTATTATTAATTCATGTGTAAAAATCAGGTCGAAATAAAACTGTTTGAATATAAAACATAAAGTGTGTGAGTGTGTGCGAGGCGAAAAGTTTTTATTCTGGCCAAGGAGAGGGGTGATATGACGGGTATTATAGGAAAACTTTTACGCCGACTCGGGGGAAATGGCACCGACATTAATGGACTCTAACTCTAGCAAAATATATAAAATGTATAGTAAAAATAAAAATAAAAACAGCTTCAATATAATAATTATAATAATAATAACAATTTTATAATACTTTTACCCAAAGAAATTTTAGCTCAAACAAAATCCTGTTCTTGGTTTTAGTTTTTGGTGAAAATTCTCCACCGCCCCCCCCCCCCCCCCCCCCCC
>VNJQ01002818.1:0-56542 GCA_008042515.1 Drosophila truncata | reverse complement strand
CGGGGGGCCCCCAATCCCCCCCCCCCCCCATCGTGGAAATCGTGGGAAAATTTACATTTTATTTATTGATTAAATTTACGCGCACAAACAATTCAAGGGAATTTATTACAATATTTTCAATGCGACTTTAGGTCAAACCAGAGGCTTAAAAAATTAATTAAAAGCCATTTATGCGTAATATATATGGTATATGTGGGTAAAATATATATTAATTAATTAATGAATTTATAGAGCGCTTTTTCTGCTGCCACTTAATTACTTAAATGCTTGAATTATGCTTTCAAACATCGGAAAAAATTATTTATATTACAAAAATACAAATTAAATAATATATTTTAAACTTTTCTCTTCATTCTTGTCATTTAAATATTAAGTTTTAATTTAATTTATTTATTTTGCGGTTTTTCAAATATTAAAATGATTTCCAAGCAGTTTTCTTAGTTTCCCGCTAAGTTATCTTCATAAACTTCTTCAGCATTCTCCTTGTTTATGTATATAATATGTATATATAGTATCCTTCTCGTCCTATTAGCTAATTGTCAAGCATTCGAATGAATCCACTTAGTCCACACATTTAATATGCATTTTCAACCACTTTGAGCGACATCAAAGGCAGCCAACTCGAAGGCCGGAGCTTAAAGGACCTGCTTATCCTTCTGCCTGGCCCCTAGGCCCACCCTCCCCACATCTGCTTGCTCACTTCCTGCCGGAGGAAGTCGAAGGTCCTTCATCCGTATTTACATCAACCGTAATGCGATATATCCCCCGATTGATGGACAATGTTTTATGCATAAAAGTATTAGATATTTCATATTAAAATAAAGGTTCTTTTAAATTCTTTTACATTTAATTTCATTTAAGTTGCTTTATATTATTTAGATTTATTTAAAGTTATATTTTTGTCAAGAAATAAACTATTTAAAAAAAAGAAAATAAAAACCTTGATTGGAAAATATCTTTAAAGGGAAAATCAGGGACACTTGCAGCTGTTGCTCTGAAATCATTTATATAAAATGTTCTTTGCACTTTTACTATCCCTTTCTCTCTCTTTTTCTCATCTTCTCTTTCTCTCCTTCTCAACATAATATACATCTTAATATAAATTGTTGTTGCTATTGTTTTGCTTCCTTAATTTTCAACTTCAAAGTTTCCATTGTACATATGCACACGTTAAGGGGCAAGTGTTCCAGGGTATCAAACTAACGTCAGGGAATTTTAATGATTTAACATATTTGTATTATATATTGTGAACCTAAATTTGAAATTTTTTTAGAATTAATTTTCGACACGCTGTGGGTTTTTGGTAGTTACGATGTGGGAACAGTTTTGGTATTATATTCGTTTTTTTCAACATGTTTCAGTACAAACTTTTGTTTATCATAGTTTTTGTTGAAATTTATAAGACATGTGGAATTTGGATGAGTGTATTATACAAAAACATGAAATTTTTGGCTTTTAAAGTTTCATAAAGGACTCATACAGGGAAGGCATACTTGACGTGGTCCTCGCCAGATGTTGGAGTTTCGTGGCAATAAATTTTAACTAATACCAATCCTAAATAGCCTAATGAAAAACAGAACACCATTTTGGTTGAAAAACAATAGGAAAAATTAAAAAATTTTCATGCAAAGCTTAAATATTTAGATTTTTGTTTTAATTAAGATTTTTTAATATTTTTCTTACAAAAATTGGGCAAGGTATTGTGAAAATCTTTACTGTTTATTAAAGAATAGTATTTCTACAAGGAATTACGCTTTCTTTGGGTTTAAAAAATCCTTCATTTTTTATTTTTTCGATAAAAATGAGCCGAGCATATTTTTCTTTCTAATTTGTTGTCAACGAATGTATTTAATTCTAAAAATTACTTAATAAAATATTAACACTATAATTAATAGGAAATTCTATTCTTTAAGAGGTGTTTTTTGTATAAAAGACCCTCAGGCTCTAATTAATTTATTAAAAAGCATTTAAATATGAATCGTTATGCTTAACTGTTTTTACTTAAACGGTATTTTATAGTCTTAAGCTTCTCCTGGATTCAAGTTTTTTAACGTCTCTTTTTTATATTTTTTGTTATAATTTTTTGTTTTTCCTTGTTTTTGTTTTTTTTTTGAGAGCTTGAGCCAGAGCTTGTTGCCGGCGACATGAATGAACAATAATGTAACGAGACTTGGGAAAGTTGCGTTAAGCAAATTAGAAAGGAAATTCGCTCTCGCGCTTACACTCAAACACACACACATATGCCATGCAGGCGCTGAGTTTTCCGGGTGTTTTCCAAGGGCTATGTGTGTGGGAGAGGGAGGCGTGGCTGGATAACGGAAAGCGGAAAACGGAAAACGGAGGCTGGCTGAAGGATGAAGTTTTGTTTTTTGGCTATTTCGTTCTTCAAGTGCGCACTTCACTCGAGTAATTTGCCACGACACGCGCGCACACACACAGCCACACTCACTCACTCACGCACGCACGCACGCACAGCTGGCAGCCATTTTGATACACACACACACACACATACACGCACGCACATGTGTGCTGACATTTAGATTGAAAAACGAGCCAGAAAGCAAAGGCAACATATAATCGAAAAATGCTTCGTCAAGGGGAAATGATACAAAGCAATGTTTTCTTGTAGCAGCAACAGCAGCAGCAGCACCCGCCTCCCGACGCCCCCAGGGGGCGTTACAGGTGCGCTGTGCCCCGTATGCCTGTGAGGGTATGTACATATGTATATGTGTATGTACATACACCTGCAGTCAGCATAATATCACTAACAGGATTTGTAGAAAGCCTCCATTCGTGGCACCAAAATAAGAAAGATCTCTATGTCTCTTTTCCTCCTATCTCCCGTAGGCTTTCTTTCATTCTTTATTTCTGTTTACTTATCATTCTCTCTTTCTGTCTTTTTAAGCTCTCAATCGTTCTTCTGCACTGTCTCTCACCCTCTCCCTTTTTCCCTTTGTCAAACTCTCATTTTATCTTCATCTCTTTTTATATATCTCTCTCTATCTTTCTCTCTCCCTCTCTCTCTCTGTCTGTCTCTGTATCTTCATTTCTTTCTCTATATATCACTTTCTCTCGCTCCCTAAAATAAACTCTCTATTTCTCAAACTCCGTCCATCTTTCTTCCCATCTCTCTCCATCCCTATCTCTATCTCTATCGTTCTTCCGCAGTGTCTATTACCATCTCTATCTCCCTTTTTCCCTTTGTCAAACTCTCATTTCATTTTCATCTCTTTATATCTCCCTCTAATTCTCTAATTCTCTAATTCTCCATCTCCCTCTCTCTTTCTCTCTCTCTCTCTTTCTGTCTCTGCATCTTCATTTCTTTCTCTATATATCACTTTCTCTCGCTGCCTAAAATAAACTCTCTATTTCTCAATCTCTATATCTCTCTGTCCATCTTTCTTTCCATCTCTTCCCATCTCTTTCCATTTCTTTCTCCATTTCTTTCCATTTCTATCGCCATCTCTCTGTCTATATCCCTATCTCTATCTCTATCGCTGGCTCTCTTTCTTTAACTCTCTCTATCTCTTCCTATTTCTCTCTATATTTCCATCTTGCTCTCCATCTCCATTTCTTTCCATTTCATTCTGCATCTCTTTCTATTTATGGCTCCATCACTCTATCTCTATAATTACCCCCCTCTCTTTCTCACTCTCCACCTCTGGCTGTCTCTCTCAATCTCTGTCTTTAAATCTCTCTATCTCTTCCTATTTCTCTATATCTTTCCATTTTGCTCTCCATCTTCATCTCTTTCCATTTCATTCTGCATCTCTTTCTATTTCTGGCTTCATCACTCTATCTCTATAATTACCCCCCTCTCTTTCTCACTCTCCACCTCTGGCTGTCTCTCTCAATCTCTGTCTTTAAATCTCTCTATCTCTTCCTATTTCTCTATATCTTTCCATTTTGCTCTCCATCTTCATCTCTTTCCATTTCATTCTGCATCTCTTTCTATTTCTGGCTCCATTACTCTATCCCTATCATTACCTCTCTCTCTTTCTCTCTCTCCACCTCTGGCTATCTCACTCAATCACTCTCTTAAAATCTTTCTATCTCTTTCTATCTCTTTCTATCTTTCTTTTTCTCTCGAAATATATCTCTCTTCATTTTGTTATGCATCTCTCTCGCTCTTTCTTCTCGCTGACTATCGGCGCACCCGCCTCATTGACCACTCAATTTTCCTCGTTCACAGATCTGTGGTGGCAGTGATATCCTTCACATCTATAACTTTATGTATAATCACTTCATAATATGTATACTTAACAATTTAATTATTGGAAATTTTAATATTAAATACTATATCAAGTATATTTTACAATTTATTTGAAAGCTTCCAAGATTATTTATTTACTACTCATTATATATTACAAATGAAATGTAAGATATTACCCTATAATTGATACATTTAGAGGCTGTTACTATTATCTTGAACGCATTTGTGTGGGGTTTTTGTCGTGCGTGTGGCAAGTGAAGTGAAGCGAAGCGTATGCTAAATTTTTATTGAAGTGCATACAAACAAACATGCCCGAAGGCAGTTCACTCAGCCGGAGGGAAAACTGTTGACACTGCCCCCGTAGACTTTTCCCCAACCAGTGGCTCCTTCCCGCTTTTCCTTGACGCTGGTAATTTTCCTGTGTAACAACAACAACAACAACAACAACAACAACAACATGAACTACAAAGAAAGCGGCAAAAGATATAAAGAAGAAGTGGCAGCTAAAGCAGATAAAGCTGCTGGAGTCGAAGCCACCTTAAATACAATTTAAAACCGTAGCCAGCATAAAGGTAAGCACTGAGGCAAAAAAAATAAATTGAAACCATTAATATTTCCAACCTTAACTTCAAGAATTTTTAACTTTAAAATCAAACTTCAGCTTACAATTAATATAAAAAAAATAATTTTTTGGTGTATATAATTCTTTATAACAAAAATAAATCATTAACAAATGAAATGTATCAAATTTAAATCAAAAAAAAAATCCTAATTCCCTTTAAAATGTAATTTTAACATTTAATATTTTAGTATTTTGATATTTAATTTTATTTCTCACTGTGTATGTGCGGTAGACTCTGGCATTACGTTTGCTTTGACACGGGGGCGCAGAAAAGCAAGCCAAACAAATCGAGAAGTCCCACAGAGATAACAACAAAAGCGATATAATACATATAGATAGCGAAAGTGAGTCGAAGTTGAAATGCACTTGAAGGCTGTTGACAGATTACAAAGCTGTTTATGCAAACAAATAAATTTAGAACAATGGCTTTGCCATAGTCTCGGGATTGGTTTATTGAAAAACTATCTGTGCGTTGTCCTGGATAAAAAATTAAATACATTAAGGGTTGGGTTTTTCTTCGCCTTCTTTATATTATATTGTATATTTGACATTACCGAAGCCGAATATATTGAAAGTGATTTGGATATTTAAATTGAAAATAAATTAATGTATTTTTTTAATAAGTAAGAATTTATTGGTATAACTTTATCACTTTTACATTAAACTTTTAAAATATATGTTTATATATAATGTTATATTTATTTGTTAGAAAAAAACAAATCAAAATGGCAAAAGCTAACAGAACTTGATATTTATTTTACGAGACATCATTTTATTTCTAAAAAGCAGTCTCAAAGTAATTAATTTTTTATTTTCTTATTAAAGTTGTGAGTAAAATAAGAAATAATTAATATAAAAAGATATATATAAATAAATATGTTCATCAATAAATTAATCTATTAATAAAAAATATAATAAACAAAAATAAAATAAATAAATGACTATCAAAATAAAAACCAAATTGATACATTTTTTAGTAAATAAGTAAAATAAATAAAATTATAAACAAAGAAATAATTAATTTAGTAAATATATGAATTAATAAATAATTAAAAAAATAAACAACCAACCAAATCAAAGTCTGAGTAAACATACACCAAATAAATAAATATTTTAATTTTTAAATAGCTAAAGAAATATATAAACAAATAAGCAAACAAATCAAATAAATTGTTAAAAAAATACCCAACTAAAAAGCAAAGCCTGAGATATATAACAGCTTCCTTAATTTAAAATCCCCCCATAACCATTGGAATCCCTGCTCCTGCGAATTGTATCGTATGTGAGGCAGCCCCCTGTTGTTTTTCGTGGTGGTGTTGGTGCCCCACTGTGAAATGTGTGCTTGTGTGTGTTCCTGTGCGTGTGTGTGTGTGTGTGTGGATGTGGCAGGCATTGCCACTGCTATTTCACAGCCACTGATGACGATGGCAACGACACAAAAGTTGAGTTCAAACACTCAATCATTTTTACACCCCAACTCTGTAAGTGTGTGTGTCTGTGTGTGTGTGTTTGCGCGTGTGCGTACACTCAACACCAGCAAACATCTGTTGTGCAAACACACACACACACACACACACACGGACACAAGCAGGTGCAGTGTACCGTATTTGACTATAAATAAATTTTCAATATTTTTTCCACTCACCTGTATCATATTTTTTCTGTGTGCTCTTTGAGGGAATATATTTTTTGGGGGGCGGGACAACATTTTCCATTTTCTATTATATTTTTTTTCTCTAAAGCTTTATCGCTTTTCGTGCGAAAACTGAATTCCAATTGAATTTAATTATTTTATCTGTGTAAACGCTTAGAAAAAAGCAACATATTTTTAACGGCACCTGGAAAATACTTTGTTGGAGAGGGGAAAATTTAAAATGTTTTTCCCCTCGAAGCGCAACAAAGCGGACATTTTTTGTGTGTATAAAATAAGAGAGAGAGAGAGAGAAAAATATATAAAAACCAGCAGGCAGGCAGGCAGGCAACTCAATCAATGTGCTCCAACGACTCAATTTCAAACTTAGGTGTGTCAACACTTTCTGAAAAACGCCAGCCAGCCAGTACAGTGGCTAAGGGAAGCGGGGGGAGAACAAGCTTGCTGGCTTTATTTATTATTAAAAATAAATAATGAAAAATCAATAGAAATTTATTTATACATATTCATCAATATATGTATACAAATTGCGCCCAACCGAGGACATCGTCAACCAAAATGAACAACATCCCAAGTGACACGACACACACACACACAGGACAGAGGGGTTCATAGAAATAGTACCATTAATAATTTGAATAATTAAAAAATAATAAAAATATCCATAATAAATTATGTTCTGACTTTAGTTATTAGTTTTAAATATAATTTGTAGACTTAAACAAAAACTTTGATATAAAATTTCATATTTTAGCTTACATTGCCAGACTTCCAAATAAATACTCTATAAAATATTTAATAATTTTAAAACCAATTTTTTTTCTATAGGAAATACTAAATGTAATTAATATATTATTTACTATTTATTATTATATTATTTATTCATAGAAATAGTACCATTAATAATTTTAATATTTAAAAAATAATAAAAATATATTAAGCAATAAATATCCATAATAAATTATGTTCTGGCTTTAGTTATTAATAATTTGTAGGCCTAAACAAAAACTTTGATATAAAATTTCATATTTTAGTTTACATTGCCAGACTTTTCCAAATAAATACTCTATAAAATATTTAAAAATTTTAAAGCCAATTTATTTCGATGAGAAATACTATTTAAAATATTTAAAAACATGAAAAATATTATTTTAAGCACAACTGTGGCCACACACAAGGGCCAAAGTTCATTAGACAGGGCAAAGGGGTCAGCAGCCACGGGCCAGCGTAGAGCAGTGGGTTGCAGGTGGGGTCTCGATTCTGAGTAAGGGAATTAACTTTAGGATAAATTTGTCATGTTGTTGGAAAATTTATATACATATATATATATATATATACGTCCAGGCAAGCCAGAAAAAAAGGAGGGAAAAGGGGCAAAAACATCGTGAGGATAACTCAATTATTTATGATGTATGCATGTGCATGTGGGTTTTTCTAACAGAATTAAGGGTTTCGGCCCAGAGGCGTTATATTCGTGACTTTTGCACTTACAAGATGTTAAATTTTGCCCTATTATATTTAATTTATTTTATGATATTTCTAAAAATATAAAGTCTAGTTATTAAAGCCATTAAAATTCAATAGCAACAAGTACTTTTAAATCTTTTAAGCTAAGCTAAATTTTTTGCATGTCAATTATTAAAATCAAATAAAATACAAAGTATTAATCAGTTAATATTTAGTTTAGTTAAATCTCCAAAGAACTGTCCAAAAAATTTATAGAATGTAAGCGGTGTATAAATATTAAATACTAACACTAATATCGATAAGAACTATTGTATAGCATTTAGAGATATCGATATATCGGGGAATGTAGAGGATCGAATAAGAGGAAGACACTTTGAATCGAGAAGAAGGAAGAGAAACATCGTAAATAAAGAAATTATTGAATATTGTTACAAGAAAAAGTACTTTAAACAACCTAAAAAATGAATACACATGGCAGAATAAAAAATTTTAAGCTTAAAACCTTAAAACCTATATAAAAAGTTCTTCAATCTTTTTTGCCGTACAGTTTCTTAATTTTGTTTACTGCTAAAACTTTACCATAATGTAATTAAGTTGCATCGAAGCTCAGCAGAACTTTTGTAATTAAATCAGCTTCTTGTTTAGTCACTCACAGCAATCCAATCCACTTTAATCAATCCCTAATAACTGGGAATGCAACTTGCCCACTTCCCTTTGGACTTTTTGCAGATTTACCTACAGATAATCCTGGGCCAGGAAACGATACTGGATAAAAACAATGCCAACGCACACACATTTGCAATACTCGTTTGCCACATAATCGGATTCCCCGAGAGCTCAGGAGAGGAGATATCTTTTAAGTTGATTACATGCCCGGTCCCCTAGGTACATTTAAGGCAGGAAAGCACACACACACACAAAATCCTTACAAATTGAACACTTTCATCAGTGGCAAAACCCTTTTTCATCTCCATCTCCACTTTCCATTTTCCCCTCGCTAAACGCTCAAGTGGCAATAAAGTAATAAGATTGTAAGCTCTCCGCTTTGTTTGTTGCCAACGTGTATTTAAATTAATTGCATAAAATTAGAATTTTATTGCCAATTGCCATGGAGTTTCGTGTCCGTCTGTGTACAATGTACATGTGCGTATACGTGATGTTTTCCACAAAATTTACAATCGTTCCGGATGCCAGAATGCGAGAATGCGAGAATGCCAGACAGCCAGACTGCCGGATGCCGGATTATCCTTGCGTGTGCCATTCACAATTGTTGTTGGGCGACTCCTTGGACCCTTCTCTCCCTTCTTCGCCCTCAAAAACTCTCTAATTGAATGAATATGAAATTCGAATTTCTGTTGCATTATTCATGGCGATTTTTCGGTGGTCGCCAGCATAATTGCGGTCAATTGAATTTGCAAATTGCCAATTATAATTACAGCAAACAGCAGAATCCAAAATGGATTCAAGTCGAGTCGAATCGAATCGAATCGAATCGAAAGCGAAAACAAACAAACTTCGACTTTGGGGGATTCTGCTATTAATTGAAATGGCAATTTTCATTTCAATTAACTGAAGGCTTTCGACATAATGAAGCTTTTTGCCATAAATTTATTGTCATATGTAAAGGCTTTTGATAAAAATATGTCCTTGAAATAGGTATTAAGTGAATTAAAAAGAGAATATGCAATCAATTATGCACAAACGATATATATAAATGTATAAAATAAATTTTAGAAAATATTTACCCAATATTACCCTTTCAATTAATTAAACTCTTGCAGTTGTCTCTTTAATTACCTTGCTAATACCTCAATTAGAGTTGCCTTTTCTGTTGGCTTCTCGTAATTGGTTATCTTAGGCAAATTGCGGTATCGATGATTAAGTGGAGTTGCCCACCAACCAATCCATTCATTCATTTTGGCTCCCATTATCCCCAACGAACAATCCATCCATATTTCAACAATTAAAATGCATTATCAACAACTGTCATTGCCCAAGTGCCCTGAAATGCACACGGCTACACTGCCACAAAACGACCGAAATGCTTAATTATTCAAGTTAATTGTCATGTGCCAGACGAGTGTTCAGTTATGGCTGCATATTTGTGAAACACTGTGCAAAAATCAAACAGTTTATTTAATAAGAAAAGTTGTTTTCTTTTTAAATAAGTTTTAAAAGTATTATTTTGTATTCAGGCTAGTAGAGGGTCACACTATATTATCGATATTCGTACTACACTCTAAGCTAAGTAAAACTATGTTAAACCTAAGTAATCGATGTTAAGACTATGTTAAAACTAAGTTAACAGAACGTATGTTAAGCACGATCCAATTCTGTATTGGCGAGCGAAATAAAAAAGACGTATAAAGTTATTTTAGTGTTGCAACTAAACCTTCCTCCCACAATATATCTTTGAATAAAATACCTTTCAATGATATTTAAATCTTTTGTTGCGAGCCCTTAAATTCAACTTCAAAGCTTTGGGTTTGAAATACCGAATGCTTATGCCTTAAGTTATATAAGAATCTTAATAATAAATGATAAATAAATCACAAATTTCCCAAATTTCACTTATTTGCTTCCAGTGATGTGGATAATTGCTGGAATGCATTGGCAAAATATTGAAAATCGAGATGATGACAATGATTTGTAGTGAAAGCCAATCAAATGCAAAACGTTTACACTGAGGTTACTTTTGGGTTGAGATTGGGTATTGGGTATGGTTTTGGGGTTGTAGATTTTGAGGGCGGCTTTGGGGCTTCATGTTTCATTTGATTTCGGTTTGTTACGCAATCAAAATGACTGACAGCTAAATATGCATATTCAATTAGTGAGCGAGGAGTTGAAAGGAAAAGGCAAACACAGAGGCGGCGGGCTGAAAAATGGCTGGAGCTTGGAGGGGGGGATTCGTAGAGGACGTAAAGCCTCTGGCGATTCAGGGTTACACCCACACACACACACACAGAGAGGCTCGCAGAGAATTTCGCCTTGAATTTCTCCTAATTGGAGATAGGAGCACACACAATTGCAGTCTTCCAATTCAAGTGGTTTCTTTGGCATTGCATTTGAGGTTGTGCCATGAAAATTACCGAAAATATAAAAGGCTTTAAGCCAATTTTTTAAATATTAATTAAATGAATTTTTTTTAAATCAAGAAACCTATTTCTTAATTTATTTTTTGACCTGAAATAGTGGATAAGCTGCTCAATTTACAAGGATTTTACGGCCTGCTCACTTCGACAGTTTTCTTCATTTTTTTTTTCTTCTCGTGGAGAGTCCTGTCAAGGAGGCGGCCAACAGGCAACAGGCAGGCAAGATGCTGGCAACGAAGTGCTGACGAGTGTCCTGCCACGGGAAACAGAAAATGAAGGGGAGAAGGAACAAAGGCAAAGACCCACTGAAAATGAAAATGAAAACGAAAATGAAAATGCTTGGAGTGCGCACACTTTTCGACACTTGTGGCACACACAGCTTAAGAGGTCTAAGGGCAGCAGCACATGTGAGGAGGAGGACAGGAATGCCAGGCTTCCAGGACCAACTAACCGATGCTCTTCAGTACTGAAATAAAGTAAGTTTTGGAAATATAACCAATTTTTTATATAAAATCATATTTTTTGTATATTATATCATTTTTTTATTGCATTTACAATATTTATTATATTTTTTTCTAAAGAAAAAAACTATTTTTAAGAGGTTATAATAATTCCTATAAATATCTGCTAATTATTTTCTTAATAAAATAAATTGAGATAAAAATCATCAAGAAAATATCATTAAAAGTAATTTAAATATATATACAAATTATAAAGAAATTATATAATTAAAAACTTTAACCCACTCTTCACACACAAATAAAGACTGGGTATACCAATTGGTGGACCCTCTGCCCCCTCCTTTTTCTGCTCGTTGCCCAGCCCTTTGTGTGCGTGTTGAATGGTTGGAAAAAATAGCAGAAGCAATTCCTTAAATAGAAACACACACCCACACACACACGAATGCGGGTGGCCTTAACCCTTGGCTGGCCAAATGGGTCATTAATTGACAGCCATCGGTCCAGGGAGTCGCAAATTGAAGACCATAACTGGAGTGGCTCGTGGGCTTTATGGGTTAAGCATATGTAGAAGCCACCATAACCATCTTCATCTCCCTCTCATCTCCCCCTTATTTCCAGCCTCCCTTGGCTCCTTGTGGCTCCTTTGGCTCCTTGGGCTCCTCCTTGCTTTCCCCACAGCTCACGCTGACTCTCTCTCCACCTGTCAGACTCCTCGCATTTCGTTACTTTCCCAAGCTGACCACTTACTCCAGGGGGCCATGTGCGCTTTATGGTCACACATATATGTACACACAGACATAAATACGGAACACTGAGAGAAAATGCGAATTTTCCAAAGGCAAGCTACTTATTTTGGTTAAAAAATAAAGCAATTCTTTAAGCTTTCTTTGGGTTGCTTGAGACTTGAGAAGCTGTGAAGCTGCGTTTGAAAGCCTTGAGAATAATATTTAAAGTTGAACTTTAATATATTTTATTACCATATAATAAATGTTAATATATTTCATTATATATTATATATATTTTTTATTTTATTAAAAATTTAAAAACCAAATTTTTTTTAAAAACAAACTAAAATCTTTTTGATTTCTCTGCATATTCACCAAGAAACACATAAGAGGCACAGATGTGTGAGTCCCCAACGTCCTGGAATCATCAGAATCATCATCATCATCATCATCATCATTTCTCTTAAGCTGAATCTTTATTTCATTTCATTTTCAGCGAAATTTTTGTGCCGAGTTTGCGAATAATAGAAATCATAATGGAAATGCCAGCGGACAGGAACCGGAAGCCCGGACCAACGGACAAATCTGTGTGTGCCATCTGAATTATATATTAAGCTACCTGTAGTATCGAAAACTTTTGGGTATATATTGTATTTACAGACTTCTAGGGAAATTGAGAAGTCTAAGCAGTTGTAATTAAGCAGATTTCTGGTCAAAAATGATTTTTAAAAAATTTATCAAATATTTTAAAGCCTCTTAGATATAACTCTTAATTTTTAAAAATATTTAAATGCCATTTTTAAACCATATAAAATATTTAACATATTTACAATTAATTATAAGATAAAATATTTATTTCTTATACCCCGCTCAATTTAGAAGTCCTGGTTAACTGCAATTTTTAAAGTCTCAAAGTTCTTAGAGCCACACCCTAGTTGGCCGACACACACACCTCCACAAACAGTGCGTTGATTGTTTTGCCTGCATTGGGGATGCAGTGAAAATATTGCTGCTCGACTGCGATTTTTTGTTTGCCCTTCCCTTTTTTTTTGTGCTCCTTTTTTTCCCCTGACTACCGGCTCCATCCATCGATGCACTTCGACCCGAAATCGTCCTTCCCCTTACCTTCCCCTTTTGACCATGTAGTCTATAAATCATTGGACCAAACCGCAGATGTTTTCACAGAGCACTCAATATTTTTTCTGCCAATTTTTAGTTAGCTTTTCTCGAGCGCAAAAAAAAGAAGAAGGTGGAAATTCCACCTGAGGGAGTCACAAGAAAGTGAAGATTTTCTAAAATATTCTTTGCAGTTTTATTTTTAACGGTTATATATAAAAACCATGAACCATAAAATGTAAATAAATAGCATTCAACATAAAAATATATATATTTATATACATAAAATTAAATTTTGAACCTATATAAAACATCTATTAATGTTTTCTAGCTTTTGAAATTGCATTTCATTTTCTAATTAAATAAGACATAATTATATTTATTTATTTTCTAAGTTAAAAAAAACACAATCAATTTCTTAAGTTCCTTTACTCCATAACCCATTAATTTCTCAAATGTTTGCTCAAAAATTTCCATCGACTTTCCTCCAATATAATAGAGCTACAACGTGAGTTTTGCCATGAAAACTTTATCCCATTATATAAATATTCCGAGTTTACTTAGTAGCACTAAGCTGTGCATAATTCTTTTAATTCCAGTTTCTTTTTTACTTTTTGTTTTTCTCTCAAAAGTTTTCTACAAAAAAAAATAAAAAAAATGGCAGAGAGCGGATGCCTAGTCATAAAATTCGTTTAGCCGGCAAAAATAAAGAGAGAGATATAGCGGACAATGGGATACAGCAGATGGAGGGGATCGGGGGAAAGGGAGTATAGAATCAGCCAGGAAAAAGATTTCCCATGCACTCGACGGAACAAAAGCAAGGAGGATATGTTTTTATATCACCAGGGACCACCAGAACCTAGTTCTAGATTTAAAAATTGCACAAAGAACAATAGAAGAATTAATTTAAAGGTTTATTTTAAAAATGATTAAAAAGTAAGGTATTTAAGTCAAATAAATGAGAAGATAGATGTCATCTCAATAATCTAAATATACGAAAATAATTGTAATATACCCCATAGTCTACCTTTAAAATATATTAAAATATATTACTTTTAAAATATATTAAAACAAAAAATAATAATAAAACGGAGAGAAAGTTCATTTATTTAGTTAATTTATTAAAATGTAAATAACTAAAAATGCGTGACTTAGCCACACAAAAACCATTAAAAACATAATAAACACACTTTAAAATTTATTTAAGTACTTTTTACTTATTTAATATTTTACATATTTTAATTTCTCATAAATTTTATATATTTTAAATTGTATTTACTTTAAACAAAAACATGTTAAATAAATTTAAATCAATAAGATTAACAAATAAATAAAAATACAGAAGAGAAATTATTGCTTCGTTAATTCAATAATAAACAAATTTATAAATTATATTTTTGAAGTCAATAAATAATTTAGAAAACACGAATAGTGATATCTTTGAATCTGATATAAATAATACCTTGCCAGGGGAATATTAATGAAAATAATGTATAATTAGAGTCTAAATAATGTACATATATTGAATTCTTATTGTATTCGTTAAACAATCGAACAAATGTGGATTCTTCAATATTTCAAGTTCCTAAAAGTGTTAATATATTTATTTAAATATTTTTTCAACGCAATATAATTTTTTTCCGTGTCCCTCTGGTTTTCTTTCTCCACCATAAAGTAATAGTTGGTGGCCATATCAAGCATACGCAGCGTAGGCCCGTTGAGAGTTCAACATTGTGCAATTTTCCCTCTAGGAATTGTTTCCCTCCCCGCACCCCCCTAAGGCATAGCTGGCAACCAGAGCCAATCAATGCTCCGGCCATAAGTATGGAATGTTCATTGAAAGTTTTGAGCAAACAAGTTGCAAGTTGATATTTGCAGAGCCTTGATTGTGGGGACACGTGCCCCAAGAGAAGAAGTGGGGGAAGGTTGGTTAAAATCAATTTTGAGCCCATTTTCATGGGATTTCCATACCCAAAAAGAAAAAAAAAAGAAAAAGAAAACACAGACACAAATTGTAATAAGCTGATTATCTGCCGAATAAAAATCAATTTCAAACTGTCAGCTGAACAATTTAATCCGTTCTCTCCTTTCTCTACGGCTTAACTACCCCTTTTTTCTTTTTGCTCTGGTTAGGGGTCAAAACAGAGCAATTAAAAACTCACAATCACATAAAAGTTGATCCCATTGAGGGATGGGCCACGCCCTCAGCTTAACGAGCAGGATGAAAAGTGAAAATGGGGCAGCAGAGAAGGTCGAGGTTACCTATTGTCAAGGTCCTAGCAATGAAATGTCCTTAAATATGGGGACACTGCAAGAAAGTGTAAAGGAAATACAGCCAGATTGTTGTAGAAAATTAATTGAACAATGAATGAAGTAAATATTTTAGATTTATAAAATATTAAACATAACAAAATAAAGAATATAATTTAATAAATCTTATTTAGTAAGCAAACATATGCCACCCATCTCCCATTATTTGCTCTAACACTTTTCCTAATTTCTGACCCTGTTTGCTGTTGCCAATTTCTAACCAAATGCGGGTCTAGTTATTGCTTTGCTGGTTCTGTGTTGCTGCCTTATTAAGCATAAAATATTGGACCAGCCATATACAAGGACACTCTTCTACACAGAATTGGTTTAAGTATTTTTTCTTCTCTTTTTCCGATAAAAATTTAAGATAATATATATTCTATTATTAGTTAAAAATTATGTCTTAAATAATGCTTTCAATGGTTGAATTATTTTCATAATTATAGCACACTTTCAGGCAAGGCTTACATATATGAATTTCCCAGAAACAACAGGATCATTGCATACTTTTAGACATATTTTACAAGGACACTCTTCTACACAGAATTTCTTTAAGTATTTCATTCTTCTCTTTTTGCTATAAAAAAATTTAAGATAATATATATTGTATTATTAGTTAAGAATTGTGTCTTAAATAAAGCTTTCAATGATTGTATTATTTTCATAATCGCACTTTCAGGCGAGGCTTATATATATGAATTTCCCAGAAACAACAGGATCATTGCATACTTTTAGCCATATTTTAACAACATTTTCTTATCGCCAGACTTAATTTCTTGCGCCTTAATTTATTTTCACTGTATCCAGCGGCAAATTAAGGCCAAACTCCACCTCCAATCTTCACTGGCTCGTCCCACTACGGGTAATTGGTGTCGGCACAGACAGACTTTTGTTTGAAGTTAGGCAAATAACTTCGGGCTGACCATACAAAAAACACACGAACACACACACAGCCAGAGAGGCGAAAAAACATTTGTAAATGAAAACTAATGGCCACTTAAAGCCCATAAAAGAATCTGGTCGAAAGCAAAGGAAGATGGTGAGAGTTCGCAGGACGGTTAAAGCGAATCAGAGAATTCAAGAAAACTCGGTTCGAGCTTCGCCTTTTCCTCTTTTTCCTCCTTTATATAAATGGGCTTAACTAGAAATCAAGTTTGGCCCGAAAATGTAGGTAACAAATCAAGTTTTAGGTTACCATTCCCCTTACTTTGGAAAATCCAATGTAAATGCTACTATAATGAGGCCTTGGCCAAAAAAGAAGGCGTTCCTGCTACCAAAAAAAAAGAAAAAATAGGTAACAAATGGATTGCATTTCCTGCAGCCTTGGGATCCTTCAACTAATAGAATTAAGTCAGCTACTATTTTTGGGGGAACAACAAGTGGGTAGGAGAGAGTTTATAGAACATACAAATACCTCTTTGAGATAATATTTCATTTTTGTATATTTTTCTTTCTTTATAAAAATGGCTTGAAAATTAATTAAGATTTATTTTTGAACATTTTTATAAAAGAAAGTATAAGTTTGTCAGTTTTTAACATATAATCACCAACACTGATATTTTGCCATTTATTATTGTTTCAGAATTTCGTATTAAATTTCATGAAAATCGAACGACTATATCTTATAGCTGCCATAGGAAAAATCGGGAACAGTAGGAACAATCGGCAAAATTTTCGAAAAAAAAATATAATTTCCATAGGATCAATCAGGGAAATAATAGAAAATATCATAACTTCGCTGTTTCTCAACATATTTTCATCAAACTTGAGATTTTGTAACTTAATATTATTCCAGAATTCCGGTTTAAATTTCATTAAAGTCGGACGACTATATCCTATAGCTGCCATATGAACATCGGGGATATAATGGAAAAAATCATAGCTCTGTTGTTTCTCAACATATTTTCATAAAATTTGAGATTCGGCTTCCTTTCTTGTTATAGCTCATACTGCCCACCATCCTCCATTTACAGGGTATTCAAAATAACATAAAAAACGGATGCACTTGGCAGTGGAAGTCGGGTAAATAGCATAAACGAATCAGCTAAAAAAAAAAAATGTTCAAGGAGTCCTCGACAGATGCACTTATGCAGCTCAGTCCACTTGAACATTGATTCCCCCTCTTGGCCCTGTCTCTTTCTCGCTCTCAGAGTTTTGGCTCGTTTAACAAGCGGTCATGGAAAAGCGGAAAAGCGGAGGCGGACGATGCAAGTTCACTTTGCTGTCCGGCACTTTTATTTTTTTGTAAATATTTTATTACCCATCCTGCTGCAGCTTCTAGCTTTATTTATATATATTTTTTGTACACTCCTTTATATATATATATTGTGAAAAGTGTTTAATTGATGCTAGAGCAGCCGCTCCCAGTGTGCAATGTTTATGAAATATGCACAGGATAGGACAGGACTTGTCGAAAAAATTCCCTTTGAGCTCTGCCCGAGCTCACTTTTTATATCCTGTCTTAGTTTTTACAGAAGGAGGAAGATATCCAGGGGATTAGTGTAAGTAAAAGGGTAAAGTAAGTGAGCTTTGTATATATGCTAAAAAAAATAACAATGGTAGGAAATACAAGTTGATTTTTTTGAAATATAATTCTTTAGAGCAAACAAAATTTAAAATTATAGATTTTATATCTTTATAATAATTTTAAAGATTTTATTATTTTTAAGACATTAAAAACATTCCATATAAATCAGAAACTATAAAACTTTATCAACATTTTAAAGTTGTTAAAAATCTTTTTAAAGACCTGAATTATATAACTTTTTTTTAGGTCACTCTGCTATATATTTAACCTTTAAAATAGTAATAATAATAATATAAAATTAAGAAATCCTTCACCAACATTTGATGACTGTCTGGAAAATGAAAAAATGTCCATTAAATCGCATCAAAATTAATGGGTTTAAAATCATTAAAATCGCAACCTTGCCAATGCCAATGCCAAAGCCAAGACGGGAAAACTTGACGACTTAATTTGATGTCAAATGGCGGAAAAGCTGATTGCGATTTGATGGCGGGGAAAAGTGTGTGGTTGCAAATATGGGGCTCATTCGATGCAAATGAAGTGGCATGAATAAGTAAACACACTATCCTGCCATCCTATGCAGATGAGCTAGACACGCCCCCTCACACACACACACACACACACACACACAGATACACATTTTCTTGAAAAGGATATCTCATCTGCATCAAGTGCAAAAAAAAAAAAAATACTATGTAAAAAAAGATAACAACAGCTACGAAATCGTGCAAAGTGTCTGTAAACATTTATTTCAAAAATTTATGAATATTGTTCTCGCTCAGCAAAGGCAGCGGCGACAAACAACAATTCTTATCTGCGCCCCTCTTCTGCATTTTCCCCGAGCAGCTTTTCCCCCAGTTCCCCAGTTATCCCCCTCGTTTTTTCCCCTTGCATTTTCCTTTTCAGCTTTGGAATTGTTCAGCAATGGCTTTGTTTACTCGCTTTTCTTCGTGTGTAGCTATGTGTGTGTGTTTGTGAGTTATTGTTTCGAGACATGATATATATATACATACATATATATATATATATATTTATATATATATATTTATATATTGTTGTTGATGTTATTGTGCCGTTTTTTTGTTATGAAATTCAGACGGGTATATCCAGAACTGGCTCGCTTTCAGTGCCATTTTAAAGGGTTAAAATGGCTTTAAAAAAATGCGTTACATTTATTAGTTCAATTTTTATTTTAAAAAATTTTTATACCCTTGCAGGGTATTTTAGTTTCAGTCAGAAGTTTGCAACGCAGTGAAGGAGACATCTTCGACCCTATGAACAATCCGGAATATAATTAAAAAAAAAAAATAACGTAACTTCGTTGTTTCTCAACATATTTTCATTAAATTTGAGATTTGACCACTCAATATTATTTCAGAATTTTTGTCTTAGTTTCATAAAAATCGGATAATCATATCCTATAAGTGTCATACGAACCATCGGAAAATAATAGAAAAAATCATAACTCCGCTTCTTCTCAATGAATTTTCATATAATTTAGGATTTGGCTACTTATTATTATTTCAGAATCTTGGATTTAATTTTATGAAAATCGAACGACTTTATCCTATAGCTCAATCAGGAAAATAATAAAAAAAAAAACTTCGCAGTTTCTCAACATATTTTCATCAAATTTGAGATTTGGCCACTTATTAATATTTCTGAATTTCGATTTTAATGTTATAGTTCAATTGCAATCTGCAAGATATATAAACTTCGGCTTCCTTTCTGGTCTTATAAAATTTTACATCAGGAGTCATAAGGGTTTTAATAGCTACATATATTCTTGTGTATTTAGAAGACAATTAACTTAAGTCTTGTTTATATAATTAGTTTGTTATAATACTGCAATTATATAAAGTTCCATTTTTACAAAGTATTTAGTTTAAATTATATTCTAAGCTTATTTTTAAGCCTTTTCCGATTCCACTTAAATTTTTAAATTATATTATTTATTTATATATATAAAAACAACTTACTTTAACCCATTTTTAGTTCTATTTAAATTATTAAATTAAATTCTTAGCATATAGCATAAATGAAATAATTTCATTTTAAACCTTTTTTTAATTCCATTTAATTTTTCTAAAATTCAAATTGAAAAGATTTAAGCAAAATGAAAATCTTTTAAAAACTTTGGAGCGATGAATGTCCTTAAAGTTCAATTCAAATTGTCTAAAATTCAATTTAATTTCTCCAAATTTCAATTAAATTTGTCTAAAATATAAAAAGTTTCTTTCAAATGAAATTAATTCCTTGATGTTTTTGATGTTTTTGTGGTTGCTTAACACCTAATCGTTGTTATAAACAAAACCCTGTTGTTTTTGGCACAAATGTATCATTAGGGGCTTCCCCTATTTCCGCTCATGAAGCATCCGAATGTCGAGAAAATAGTTTTTCCCTCGTTTTCCCTTTTTTTTTCTGTTGCCTCTCTGCTCCCTGCTCCTTTCTCTTTTTCGCATTACAAATGACAGCCGCCTGTCACACACACACATGTAGGGAGAAAGTACACACAGATACACACGCAGACACACAGACACGTGTAGGAGTCGTGCTATACATGGCCATTAGTGTTGTGTTGTTGTCGTTATCATGCACATAAAAAAAAGAAAGTTGTCGTCTCTGCTTAACTTTACGCCGCCTTACTCCACTTTTCCTGCTCCGGAGGTCCTTTGAAGGCCTCCTGCTCTTAACACCCCACTTCCATCTATCTATCTTGGCTGGTTTTTCCCCCTAGTTTTTTACACGGAAAACTGAAGGGAATTAAGGGATTATAAGACGCTTTTCTTTTTTCAAAAGCAAACTTGTTTTATTTTTATTTTTTATTTAAAAAATATTTCCCCTTTTAAGCTCAAAATTCTTCTCATTAAATCTCTAAAAATGTAAATTTCTCACCGTGTATGGGGGGAGGGCTGAAGTGTTGGTCAGAATTTTCGGTTGGGAAAACTTTAGTTGGTCAGGCAAGTGAATTACCAGCTCAGCCCTTAACCCTCGACTCACACCTCGTTTGTCTGTCGGTGTGCTAGTTGTTATTTAATTATAATTTTTCATTCTGGTTTCGGGTGTGGAAAATGTTGTCATCGCATGGATCGGGGTCAAGGGGTAAGGTGTCTCTGGGTTCTCTTTTTTTGTTTCTTCATCCTGGAAACTTTTGTCTAGAAGTAAGTTTTGGAAAATTTATACCCAGTATGCAAATGCAATTATAATTTCATATTTCAATTCGAGTACATTTACAAAATGATTAAGACAATAGAAAACTTTCTAAAACATCGATTTTTCTTTATTAGTTCACCTTTAATAAAATATTTATTTTTTATTATGCATAGTTTTATCATTAATCTTGTATGTATTTTTATAAGAGGTCTTTTGGAAATCACAAGTTTTTCAAATCCCTGCAAAAGCCCTGAAAAAGTTCAAAAAAAGTTTTAAGCCACAAAACTCTGCGCAAATTTGTAGTTGTAATATTATTCTTAGTTTTCAGCTTTATCCTTATTTACATATAATAATTATTTTCCACTTTTCCAACCTTTTTTCCCTATTTTTTTAAGCTTTTTCCCTTTGTGCTCTTTACTTTCTTTCACTTTCAATTTTGTGTCTTCATTATATTTTGCTTTTCTCTTACTTTTTAATCACCTTGTATCACATTGGCGTCTTAATCTCGTCATTTTTCAATTTCCCCTTTTTTTGAGCACTCTCACTTCCTTTTAATCGATTTTTGTATCTTCTTTAAGCTTTTTCCAATCAGTTCTTCTTTTTTCTTCTTTTAATTTTCTTTGTATATTTGCCTTACTTTGATTTTCTGTGATTCATTTCATTTTGTCTTATGATATTTTCTCAGCTTCGACCTTAATAAATTTCCAATCTAATTTCCCTTCAATCGGAACCCACAAATAGATCTCTTACGGCTGACTCATTTCGGATTTCATTTTCCGCACATATCATTATGCAAATTGACAAAAAAAAAAACCCCGTAAAGAAGAAACGACAAACGTAAACAAATTTCAAATAAACAGACGGAAATGGAAGGCATTTCGTTGAAAAGAAAACCTATTCCAGAGGTCCATGCCTCACTTAACCCTCTTTGCATTTAGTACATGATGTCTGTGTACTTTAAATACCAAGAAAATAAGGTATAAATACAAAATGCTATTTCGTTATAAGAACAAAACAAAACGTTGCAAAGTAAATATGTCACAAATATAATATATAAATGTTCCAAAAGGTTTAAAACTTTGTACTTTATGTATATTTGTATCTAACGGTAAAATATTATTTTCCGTATTAAAAACTGGCAAAAACTATTAAAATCAATTGGTATTATTCTGTTTATTAGTAAAATAATTAAAAAGGGTTCTAAAAATATGAAAAATAAAAATATTTTGAAGCATACTTTTAGGCACCCAATCAAAGTTTTTTACAATCGTATATAATTACAAATAATAAATAATAATAATAAAATAATAAGATAACCCAGCGAGAAGCTTACAATATTTTATATTTTTAAATGTTGTTAGATATTTTCTCTTATATATTATTATTCCTTGCCAATACAACCATTTTCCTTATAGCATAAACCATATAAAAACCATATTGATTGTTGATAATTTTGCTAATTCTTTCAATGTACTAATATTTTATATATTAACAAAAAATAAATAATAATAATAAAATAATAAGAGAGAATTTTACAATTGTTTATACTTATAAATATTGTTAGATATTTTCTCTTATATATCATTATTTCTTGCCGATATAACAATTTTCTTAAAAGCATAATGAAAGCACGCTTTACTTACTAAAAACCATATTGATTATTGATAATTTCGCTAACCCTTTCAATCTCCTAAGGGGTTCTACCCGTTTTCATTATTTTCTTCCCTTTTCCGGGACTTTTCCAATGCTTGGCGAACATTTTAATGAGATTTTCAAATTCCAAAGAAATTCAAAACGTAGCTTATTCAACTTTTTCTATATATGTATGTCCCACTCGCACTTTCCTTCTTTAGCTGTGTGTGTGTGTGTGTGTGTGTTAGGATATGTCTTTGTCTGTATTTGTGGCAACAGGCAACAAGCCAAGTTAATTAGCAAAAAGCAGATAACGTCACACAAAAAAGGAGCAACCAACTAAGGCCATCTTAAGGTCTGATTGAGCAGCGAAAAGGGGGTGGTGATAGAGGGCGAAGAAGGTGGTAAAAAGGGGTGAAGAGGGGGCTGAGCTGAAGGCCAAAACTGCGAACTGGGAGGGTAGGTGGATTCTGGATTCTGTGGAGACCTCCACTTAAGTGCGGGTTTTTGATGTCGGCGCAAATTGCAAAGAAAATGATTTATTATCTGCAAAAGGCAATTAAGTAAAATTGCTTGAAAATTATTTGCCTCCCTTTTTCCTCAACAAGAAATAAACAAAAAAAAATAAATAAAAGAAAAACCCAAAAACCGAAACAGAAGCAAAACCAAAATAAACGCAAATGACAGCAACTCTTTTCGGTGAGGAGAAATGAATAATGCGAAAAATGGTTTAGTTAAGAGCTTTAAGTGATTTTTAATTGTTTTGTAATTGTTGAAAATAATTTATTGTAGATTTTCTATAATTTAATTTATTATGAGGAATTTTTGAGATTAAACTCGTACGACTTTTCTATATATTTATTAAAAAAAGGTACTCTTAAATACCTTATTTTGTAATATTTTTAATCGAAAAACTGGGTTATTGCTTAAAATTAACCCAGCAACAAAAACTTTATGATTATGTAATTTAAATAATATTTATCTAACATAAATAAGCTTGTTAATATTTATATAAATTTGAAAAAACCTAAATTAAATTGAATGTTTAAAAAAAAAATGGGAAAACCTCAGTAAAGAAAAATTTCTGTTTAAAAATTCATATTTAAATACAATAATTTAATTCCCCCATTTTCATTTTTTGTTAACATTTCCACCTGCTTAAATCCTTTGTTAAAAGTATGGCCACACAAAGTGCCAATTGAGCAGAAAGTTTTTCAGGATTTTTTGGCTTTTCTGGCTCCGGATGTTGTAAAACTATTTTACATTCGTTAAAAAGTTATCGAAACAGCCACCAAAATGAGATAAAAGTTTAAGGGAATCATGGTAATTCACAGAGAATTATATAAAAATTTAAAGGAAACTTTTATATATATTTCTACACAATTTAATAAGCAAGAGTTCAGTTTTTAAAATTAAAATTAAATGATTAAGGAATAAATTTGAGGTTTAAAATAGAGCTAATGCTTGGAGTTTTTCCCCAATATTTTTTGTCACAACTTAAAACTGAGCTCTACCTTTGGAGAACACCTTTCCCCGTGGTACCTTTTTCCCCGTAATTCCTTCGCTCATCCAACATGATTTATAAGTCGAATAAGAATTAGATGGAAGAACAAGAAGAACAAGAGCGAATTAATTACGAATTCAAGCCCGAAGAGGTAATTAATTCACTTCATTTTCCATCCACCCAACCTCCCACAGCCACCGCCACCGCCACCGTCACCGCCACCGCCACCGTCGCACGGTTGGAAAGTTGACGGAAAACCAAACTCGACTTGACTCGCCTCAATTCCAGTCAACCATTTTGTTGACAGACAAACAAAAGTGCTGGCTAAATAAGCAAACATGTGCGCGAAGGCACATACACGAATAGACATTGTATACATTACGCCAAGGATATTTCAAATATTTCTTTTGAGATTTTGCAAAGTCGAAAATAACTTATAATTGCTAATGGTTTCCAAGTTAAGCAAATATGTGTAGATGTATGGAATTTTTGAGTACTTATTAAGGCAAAGTAGCATTTTTTGGTTTGGAGAAGAATTTTAAAATATTTTTATGGAAATTTGAAATTAAATGTAGATTTTCATAAAAAGAACCGTGTAATATTTATGAAAATGCATCACTTTAGAATTTATGCAATTTGAACAATAAGTCAAACATTTACCTGTATTTCTTTCATAAAACCTTATAAATAAGCTTTAAGAAAAAAAAAACTAAAATTTATTGAATATTTCAAGACACGTAAATTAATTATTGCTTCTTTTTTATTGTATTTTTGTATTCCCTAAAAATCTAAAATAAAAGTACATTTTTTTTTAATTTAAATTGTCTCAGCAAATGAAACAAAAATATAACAGTTATTTAATTAAGAACAAACACATTCCTCGATTTATTCAGATTTTACTGTCCAAATATAACCACACATTCCCAAGTTTGTTGCCTTTTTCTTATTTGTATTTTTTTGTTTTTTGAAGGAATTTGTCTTATTTACATTTGTCAAGCACTCCACTCACCTTTGACTGCGGTTTTTTCTCTCTCGCTCCTTTTTTCGTCCTTTCTGGTTGGCTTTCGCTTCCTAATCCTCCTCTGATTTGCTTTGACAGCCGCAGAAATCAACAACAGATGCGATTCAAATTCGAATATTTGGCACACACACTTTCACTTTTGCAGTCGATTTTTCTTAAATTTTCTATATTTCAAAACTTTTGGCTCCGAAAAACCTTTGGCCAAAACATCTTTAATTGCTATCGCGAGAAATATTAAAATTTCTTAGCTTAGCTTTGCACAATAAACCAAAAAAAAAATATTCAGGGCCTCTTGCAGCACTTTCGAAAATTCGAAAAAGTGTTCCAAATAATTTTGAATATTTGCGTACGTTGCGCGGGGACTGCGACTGCGCCTTTAAACTGTGATTGCTGGATGCTGTCTGTGACTTCCGGACTGCGACTGTGACTGTAACTGAGTCTGAGAATTTTCTTGGCTGAGGCTGGGGCTGAGGCTGAGTACCGAACCGCACGAGAGTCTGTTGACGAATGAGTTTGAATCGCCAGCAGTGCTGCCAGTTCAAGCACACATTAAAATGGAAAAGCTTATGAATCCTGCAACTAGCTTATAGCTTTAAAAATAGCTTATTTTACTATTCATCGAGCATATTGTAGCAAAATTAAGTTAGAATGTGACTATTTGTTGTATTACTTATTTGTGTTATAAAAAAATTACAATATTGGAAAAAAAGTTTTAATTTAATTAAAATATTTTCATATTTAAGCTATATCCAACATTGATTATTTAAGATCAAAAATTTTAAAATCATTTAGGTTAATTAGGAAAAAAGATTAATTTTTAGGCTAAACATAGTAAGCAGTAACTTCCGTTTTTGACAAAAAATGCCTCTTGTCTTGGCAGACAATGAAGACATCATAAGAACGAAATTTCGCTACATTTAAAAACTTTGAATATGGGGTTTTGACATTAAAATTTAATTAAAATAAAAACTTTAACAAAAAACATAATATTGTATGTTTTTTGTAGCTATTTTTCGTTAATTTTAAGTTTTTTTCTCAATCTAGCTTATTTGAGAACTCACCACTGGTTAAGAATAACAGTGTTTACTGTTATTGACAGAGTTAACAGCGTTTTGCTTATGGAATCTAACAGCGACAGGACAACAAGTTGTTATGCCTGTTAACAGGTCTGTTACACGTCCTGTAGAACCAACAGAGCCTGGCAAAAGCTCCGCGCAGAGAAAGGTTAGCCGATTAGCCGAGATTATTATAGATGGCGCCAGACTTTGGCTTAAAGGAATTTCCCTTGAACTTTTTATTTTAAAAAAATTCCCTTGCTTGGAAAATTTCCCTTAAAACTCGTTGTTTCGCAAATATTACCGCAAGTAATTAAAAACGCACTTCGGAGTTTTATGCGAGACAAGATAATATAAAAAAACATTATGCGCTTTAATAGGCTTACGGGAACACCAAATATAAATAAATAAAAGAATAAACACTTTCGTCGGCTTACTCGGGGTTAAACTAAAAAAACAAACACTCAATACTTCCAAGTTTTAGGCTAGACATCACAAGAAAGAATACTAAACATTTTCTTGGTTTTGCACGAAATAATACAAAAACCCTAGATTTTGCAGAGTTTGCAGGGGCAAAATAAATGTTAAAACTAGAAAAGAAGCTAATTTCGGCTCGCCGAAGTTTATAGACCCTTGCAGATAGCAATTGAACTATGAAATTAAAAACGAAATTCAAAAATAATAATGAATAGCAGAATCTCAAATTTGATGAGAATATGTTGAGAAACAACAGAGTTATGATTTTTATACCCTTGCATGATATTATATTATAATTTCAGTCAGAAGTTTGCAACGCATGGAAGGAGACATCTTCGACGTATATATTCTTGATCAGCATCAACAGCCGAGTCGATCTAGCCATGCCCGTCTGTCCTTATGTCCGTCTGTCCGTTTCTAAGCAAACTAGTCCATTAGTTTTAAAGCTATCTGAATGAAACTTTACAGTTAGTCTTCTATATACTCTCACTCGTAGCAATGTTGGAACGGGATCGGACGACTATATCTTATAGCTACCATTGGAACGATCTTAAAATTTTTCGAAAAAAAAATATAAGATTGTCAGTTTTCAAAATATTTGGACCAAAATTAATATTTTAAACAATAGAAAAAAACATAACTCGGCTGTTTCATATTTATACATAAATATACATGTACATCTTTTTACAAAATTTGAGATTTGGCCACTTATTATTATTCCAGAATTTCGGTTTTAATCCGGTTCGATTTTGGTGAAAATATTTTGAAAACTGACAAAGTTATAATTTTTTCTATAATTGCCTGGCTGTTCCTATGGAATAGTCGCCCGATTTTTATGAAATTTGAATCGAAATTCTGGAATAATATTAAGTGACCAAAGTTTGATGAAAATATGTTGAAAAACAGCGAAGTTCTAATTTTTTTCGAACATTTTCCCGCTAGTTCCTATGGTTTCTGATTCTTTCTATAGCAGCTATATGATTAAGTTTTCATGAAACTTAAATCAAAATTCTGGAAAAACGATAAATGGCCAAATATTAAATTTGGTGGAATTGTGTTGAAAACTGACAGTTTTAATTTTTTTCGAAAATTTTACAGATCGTTCCAATGGCAGCTATATGATATAGTCCGATCCGGCCCGTTCCGACATATGTACGAGTAAGAGTATATAGAAGGCAACTGCGAAATTATAATGCCCTCCAAGGGTATAACCCCAAAAATATACCCATATCCCATAAAGAAATCAAAAGCATATTTCTATATTTTTTTCATCTTTTATTTTCCGTTTTTTTCTCTCTTTTGTATGAAAACTTCTTATATTCACCTGTCGACTTCCTGCGACTTCTATCTAAAAAAAAAACACTGAATCTTCAACATATTTTTTTTCTTTCAAAAAAACAGAAAAAGAATGACAGTCAAAGATCGGAATTGGATGCGGGGGAGTGGAACGCAAAATAAAACGCAAATGTTACTCGATTGATTTGTTATAATAGGACTAATTAAATGTATCGTACAATTGGAAGGTTTTTGTTGTCTCAATCAATCAATGTCTCTCTTCCATCTTTCGCCTGGCTTCATTCTGTCTTCTGCAGTCATTCTTCTAAGCTTTCTCGTGTGTCTTCAACAAACGAAGACGATTCTCAAGAAATTTCATTAGGTTACATTTTTTGTCAAGGGTTTTCTTCTTGGCATTTTTTTTTTCTTTCGTTTTTCATGGAGTATGTGCAGAGTTTGGGCATTTGGAAAATTGAAATTTCTAAAACAAAACTGTGGAAACATTTGTTTGTTGGTTTAAAGACTAACAATCTCGCGATAAACGAATAAAAAAAATAATGGATAGGTGTATCTCTAGAGATGATCGAACATGACATCGTACATAACTAATTAATTACGAAACTGTGTATGCTGCTCCCTCCTTCAGGATGAAAAATGGTGGCTTTAGTGCTGCTCCAGCTGCAGATGGTGTTGTTGCTGCCTCTGTTGATGTTGTTGTTGTTGCTGTTGTTGGGGATATGCAGTCTTGAGCGGATCGATGGATTTAATCATCGCCAGCTGATCGCTTGACCTTGCGCTGCTTGGGGCTCTGCTGGCTGGCAGCCTTGGGACTGGCCTGCTTGCTGGGCTTGGGCGAAGTCTTGGGCGTCTTCGACTTGGGCGGGGATTTCTCTGCAATGCGAAAAAAAAAACAATATAAAATTAGCCTGTATCAATGAGACTCTTTTTCCCATCCTTACGCAGCGCTCGGAGCGTCTCCTGTGGCACCCAATCGTAGTCGATGGTGCTGTCGTTGGCAGTTCCGGTCTCAATAACCTTCTTGGCGGCGGCACGCTTGCGCTTGCCAGAGCTACCCAGCAGATACTGCTGGCCAATAACCAGAAGCAGGACAACAATGCCGGCCAGCAGAACGTACAGGAAGAAGGTCTCGCCATCGAGTCCCTCATCGACCTCCGAAATCAGAACAGTCTCGTTGAAGACAGCCTCGTTGTACTGAATGCCATTGGCATCACGGTAGGCGAGAGCAATGTTCAGTCCGAAGGGACGGCCGGCAAACTGATCCGAAGGCAGGAAGGTGTACGAAACGGTCGACTCGAAACCGGGCTTCACCTCACGGTTGTAGGCCACAGCCGAGAAGTTCTGAATGAAGTAGTTGAAGTCCATGGGGTAGCGGAAAGAGGCCTCCACGGTCTCGATCACGAACTCCTCGGCGCCCTTGTTGGTGAATCCAATGAGGAACTCGACGGGCTTGCCACCGGGCAGATCCAGCTGCTGGCCAGGCGTGTACAGGGGTTTCGTGAATAACAAATAAGTGTCGGCATTCGGAGAGCTGCTGCTACCCGTATCGTTGTCCTCGTCCGCTTCCGCATCCTCACCGGTCACAGCACCCTCCTCACTGTCCACATCCACCAGATCATCCTCAGCTGCCTCGGCGGCAAAGGCACCAAACTTGGTGGCTGTAAAAAGAGAGTAGAACCATGTTAAATATGGGGTTTTGGTAAAATAAATTAATTAATTGGAGGACAGAGGTTTGATAAGTCTGAAGTTGGGTAAATATAACAGGTAGTAGCTTCATAAATCAAGGAATTAATTGATTAAATATTATTTTATAAGAAATAGATGGCAAACCCAAGAAAATCTCCCATACTTTGTTTTCAACATATTTAAGTACAATATTTGAACAGGTGAATGAGGTTTGTATACAAAAAACAACAAAGATTTTCTTATCTATGATGATTATTTGCTTGGAAACTATTTTATATATTATTATTTATAGTTTATAACAAGGAAAATATATTAATAATATAATAAAAAATAGATTTCAAATGTTTTCTGCCATTAATCTTAATGTATTTAAGCTAAAATCAGCAAAAGCGTTACTTTAACAAATTATTTTATAAGACATCTTTAAGATATAGTTAAACAATTGGAGTACAACTTTCTACAAGTTCTTAAAAAATTATAAAACACCATTCTCTCAACTTATAACACTTGAACTTGAAAACTGACACAGAAATTTGCATATAACCCAGTTAATTTCCAGGGAAGCTATAAGATATAGTTAACTGATTTGGATGAAACTTGGTAATATCATTGGAAAATCCATGAGCTGCCATTATGGAGAGTTTCCAGACTTGATCTTAAGAAACAACTGAGATATAGCCATTGGAAGCGGCCGAAAGACATGAGTAAGAGCGAGAGGCAAATAGAAGGTCGGCGTGCCAACTCAACAGTTTTCAAGTGTCGCCGCGAAAATCTGTCAAAAACGTTGAATGAAAATGGCCAAAAAACGATGATATTGACGGCTTTCCCGGGCCTCAAAGGCCATATGATGTTCCACGTAGCAAACACAGCGTCGGCAGTGCCACGTATGCGTCGCCCCCGCCCCCTCCGCTGCCTTGGTGAGCGTCCGGCGGAATCGCAGTTATTTATCGCAGCAAAAGTGGGGCGAAATCCGACAAAGTACTTACGTGCAGAGAAGGTGGTGATGACGATGGGCAGGACCATCAGCATTAGGAACATCAGGTGCTTCATCTTGTCGCTTTTTCGGCTGCAATTCAATGCGCGGCACGGGGAAAATCAGAGCTGGGGAACACACTCGCACAAACGCAACCGTCGCGATCGGGGGAAACAGTTAGAGTGACGAAAACAGTGGCGGCGACAGCCGAAGTGGCACGAAGTCGTCACGACTTTCACTGTCAAATGTCTACGTGGTGCCACGTCTAGGGTTGCCAGGCCATCGCACCGAGCGCCGACAGCTGCCCTTTCGCACCAAATATTGTTTGGCTGATGAAGAAATAAGCGAATTCATAAATGAAACTGGGAATGAAATAAATCATTTATTAATGTATCATACATATTTTCTTAACTCAATATTAAAACTGAAAAATATTATTCGATTTTGCTTACCTCGGCAGCCCGGTTTTGGCAAACAGTGCTGCCAGACGCAACAACTGTCACTGCTCGTGTATTTACAAATTATTCACTTAAAATGTAAACACATACATATAAAACAATTTAAAAACTTTATAAAAAACATTATTCATGTATTTTTGTTGCAAGGAACGCTTTGTTTATTGCTAATTAGCACACAAGTTATAGCTAACAACACTGCCTTGCTATCGATATATCGCTGCCATTGCTGGTTTCTAGCGGAAAGTCGCTAATTCACGAAAAAAAAACGTTTTTAAATTTGTTGTTTGTTTATTTGGGGCGTTTGCTATACGAATTTCCACAAAATGTAATTCGATTTAAATGTATAATTATCTCTTATACGAATACAAAATAATTAAAATTTAGTTTTTCTGAACTTAAAATAAGTTAAAAATCTGCTAAATTCATGTTTTAATAAAATAATAAATAAATATTTGAATATCAAGTCTGTAAGATATAAATAAAACATCACTCAAACTCACATTTGATATTAATAAGTTTATATTACCAAACCTAACTTTATAAAATTTAATATTTCCAGGTTTAAATAATTTAAATTCAGCTATTTTTTCGCCGTTCAGTGCCCGTTTAATCGATAGTTGGCAGCGCCGTTTATTGCACCTATCGGCACTGGAAGCGCAGCCAAGTTCACGCCGCCGCACCGATAACCGCTCAACTTCCTTTTTGCTTGCGGCTGTCAATTGAAGCGCAACTTGCACGTGAATTTTCTCTGCGAATTTTCAGCGAATTTCGATAAGCCATGGACAAACCAGTTGTGTGGGCTCGCGTCATGAAGGTCCTCGGCCGCACCGGCTCCCAGGGCCAGTGTACCCAGGTTAAGGTGGAGTTCCTCGGCGAGCAGAACCGCCAGATCATCCGCAACGTGAAGGGACCCGTGCGCGAGGGCGACATTCTCACCCTGCTGGAATCCGAACGTGAGGCCAGAAGACTCCGCTAACGGGGTTGATGCTCCTCTGCTGCTCTTGATCTATTTAGAAGGTGAGTTCCTCTGCCTTAAGCGCCCAAAAAAAAAAAACATCTTCCTAATGCCTGTTTTCTTTCTGTTTTACAGATACTTTTGATATATTGTTTGCACGAGGCTCTGGCATCGAAACATCAGTTATAAACAAATGCAAATAAACACGTAATTGAATCCCCAAGTTGGAAAAATGTGTTTTAAATAAATCTAAAGTAGTGGACAACCCTTGAAAATACAAAAAACAAAAAAAAACCCAAACTGTGGTTTTCATTTATTTAATTTTTTTATTGTGATTGTGTCGAGTGAAAACCTAAAAAGGCAATGCATGGAGAAGTGTTGAAGTAAAATCATGGCATTACCTTACAAATGTAATTGGCAAAAGATCCATTAGTGCTGAAGAGTAGAAATTAAATGGAAACATTAATGAAATCATTAAAGAATTATGTTTGCATGTTCTTAGACCTCAATTAGCCGCCAAAAGCATTACAAAATTCGTATTTACATAGGAAAACCGTTTTAAGATCTATTAATTGGGAATTAACGTATTATATGTTGTGAAATGTAGTCCCTTACATCTAAAAAAGGTTCAGCTGTGGACTGAACTAGGAATTTCAAGTTTTATAATATTAATTTTCAAGTCAGTTCCTAATTAATGTTTTTTGAATTTAAAAGGATTATAAGAAAGACATTTTATATTATTTAAATAAACCCCCGTTGTGCCCAATACAATAAATACTCTATAGTCCAGGGTTTATCCTATTACCTAGAGGACTTAAGTAACTAAAACGTAAAAATAAGCAAGCAATTTAGGAATTGAGTCTTTGCTCTTAGGGTTCGTTTACTCTCGAACATAAATTAGTTAAAAATGAAAAAGTAAGACATCCCAGCAGCTATAATAATACCTGAAACCCACAACAAAAAGCCCAAACATGCCATGATTTGCCTCAACATAAAGAAAACACCATAGCATATAATACTGTCAAGTCTCCTATATTTTATGGATCATCCAGTGTCTCCTGTAACGAATTCATGGGATTTTTTAGCAATCTGTCGATTTTGGCCAAGCCAAATGTTATATTGGCTTCGTCGTACTCCGACAGATGGAACCCGGACTTGAAGTCCTCCAGTACAGATTCTCCCATTCCCAAGTGTGGCTGAAGCTGCCGCATACAGAGTTCCGTGTATTTCGCTTGAGTTTGCAAGGTTCGCACGGTTTCTTCAAGGAAAGCAAAGAGTTTCTTTAAACAGTCGGGGAGACGCGACAATTTCTTTTCTTCTTTTACTTCGTAGCATACTTGTTCGAAATCCGCAAGTTGGATGGCTATTTCAAATACCTCTTCTACCAGAGTTAGTCTATAAAAAACATTGAATGATTATTTTAAGCAGGAGATGACGGGCAGCACGACTTACACATCAACATGCACGCCCTCGTAGGCTTTTTGGCAGGCGGAATGTAGAGCCAACGTTGCTGGGTCATTTGTGCTGTATTAAAATCATATAATTAGAAAGGTTTAACGGTTTGGAATGCTAATGCTTACCCTTTAACTAAGATATATCTTTGATTCATTTCCCACAGGCGAGTTGCCTGATTCGGGAGCTCTGCTCCTTTTGCTGCCTTCATGGCTTGGTAACCCCTTATGGTGGTGACCAAGCGCTGGAGCTGTTGCAACAGGCCCTGGTTATAGTATTCAATCTGATCCGGTGGCATTAACATTGCGGCGAAGCGTTAAAAATTAAGTCTAAACAAATTTGATAAATTAGTTTGGCACATGGCCGGCCCCCCGCTTACCAATACCGGCTGTGTTGGTAAACACCCCTGAGTAGAGCTGGGAAACTATCGATGGTCGCGCCATTCGATGATTTCTTTGCGAAAATTCGTTTCATTATAACAAATTTTTAAAAAGTAATCTAATATTTATAAAAATAACATAAATCACAGATCCTTTACATTTTTAATATATATACATTTTTCTAATATATATAATTTTTTACGATGAATGATTTTATGATGCCCATTTATGTATCTTTATAATGAGCAGCTTTGCGTTGCGACATATGCTTTGCTTCATATCGTCTGCTGCTTCATCGTCTAATAAGCTAACGTTCCTTTAATTTAATGTTTTCTTTGTTTTCGACTTATGAAGATCTTTTCATACTTTTATTTCATATTAATATGTTCAATGTTTTCAAACATCGATGTATTGACTATCGATGTTTTTGCATCACTACTGTCTGTCCGTTTCTATATAGTTTAAAAGCTACATATGTATGTATTTGAATGAAACTTGCAAATTCTGCTACCAACGTCAAGTTTTGTACTAATGTCAGGCTATGCAAAAAATTCCCAGCACCATGGATAGTGTCAAAAAACTATCGATGGTTGCTCAGAAAGACAAAAATTCGATTTATCGATAGTGCCACCGATAGTATCCCAGCTCTATAACACTAACGTAAAAATTATTTAACATTCGATGAACTTGCTCTAAATTAACTTTTATCACAGAAAACCCGGTGCAAGATGCGACTGATCCGCATCACGGCGCTACGCCAGCGCCTGGCCGACAAGCTGGTGATGCCGGAGCGTTTGAAGGACACGTTTCTGGAGAAGTGGATCAAGTACTGGAACGGTCTAATGCGCGACTACTCCGAGGTAGCGGTTGGCGTGGTCCGCGAGTCCTACGCCAAGCCTAAGAAGGCGCTGTTCTATGGCACCGGGCTGGTCCTGCTGTACCAGAGCGCTGTTAACAATCCCGGCGAGGAGTGCTTCATGAATCTACTGAGACGGGACGCCAACAGAATGATAACGGTGGCAAAGGACCAGCAGAATCCCGTGGCGGCGGAGTACCTGTGCACCTTGGAACAGGCCATTAACCAGAAGAAGCTCCGCCTGCTCTCGCTGGGCATATGCACGCTGCTTTGGGTGGATCTGTACGATGAGGACGACTGCACATATCCCGCCATCTGCGAGTACACCAAGGTGGGCTTCCTCAACTTCCACGAGCGTGTCATCGATGTGGGCTTCTGGAACGAGTTCTGGCGGCTCAGGTGGAAGATGCGCAACTTCGATGTGAATTACCTGTGAGGGATCTGGCACCGGGATCTCCTTGACGCTGCCTTAAGTTAACTATAAATCTTACGATGTTGTTGCTCCCTGTTTAAGCCAAACAAAAAGAATACAATGTATGTTATTTGTAGCATTTTAGCATTTTCTGCTAACATTTATAATGTAATATCATACAAAGACTCTGTTTTGGTTTTGGATCCGGCATTAACAACTCCCTTTGACTTGGATTGTGCCCTCTTTTAGGAGCCACTGGCTGGCTGTGCTGCTGTTGCTGCTTCCACAATCTTCTTTGGCTTAAAATGCGCCTCCAACAGCTCTTGGCAGTCCTGTAGCTTGGCCAGATTATTGATCTTGCCCTGGAAGCTGCCCTCCTTGCCATTACCCTTGCCCTCGAGCAGGTCAAGGAACTGTGGTCCCAGTTGCTGGACAATTTCCGGATCGCCGCGCAACACCATATGGCCTTTGGCACTGCTGCCGGCGGACACGCCTTCGGAAACGGTCAGAAAATAGAAGATCTCCTCGGGTGCCAGTCGCAGGAACGTATTGATGAAGTCCACCTCGATGCCATCGCGCCGATGAAGGCAGAAGTACTTGGGACGCTCTTTCTTTGGCAAATCCTCCAGCCGTTCGGCCTCAGCGGTGGCAAAATCCTTGAGCAGCTGCTGAAACGACTTCCGGGTGCCCTTTACATTCTGCTGCAGTTTTTGGAGTAGATCCAGGTGCTGGGCTGGACCACCTCTGCGCAATGCAAACAGGATTAGCAAGGATAAGACTGGTTTAAGACCTAAAAAACTCACTTTAGGGCCTGGGTGAGCTGCTGTTCGCGCTGAAAGACCTCGCCCAGCTTGGTGAGAACCCTTTCGCCGACCACAAAGTGAACGTTGACATTGGTCTTGACCTTCTCCGCGTACAGCAGCTTGACACACTGCAGCTGGGAGAGATTTGTGACGTGGGTGCCGCAGCACATGTTGCTCTCAATGCCTTCGATACGCACGACTCGGGCGAGTCCCTCGTGATCCTTGGGCAAGCCCCTGGGTGCCCTGGCATCCTGGAACTCCTGTGCCACCTCCGGATCCACAAGAACCACCGATACCTCGCGTCCCTCGCGTATCAGGTCATTGGCCTGGCGCTCGATGAGGTCCAGCGACTCGCGACTGATCAGATGAGGCGTGCTCAGCTGGATGTAGGATGTGCTGGTGCCCAGGGACCAAGAGGTGGTGTCATACTTGAACTCCCGATCGAAGAGGGCCGTGATAAGGTGCTGGCCCGAGTGCTGCTGCTTGTGGTCCAGCCGCCGCTGGTAGTCCAGCACCAGCAGTACCTCCGCGCCCGCATCGAAGCTGCGCGGTGATTCCACAAAGTGAACGGCGGTGGTTCCCTTCCGCTGGACATTCCGCACCGAGAAACCATCGAGGGTGCCGTAGTCACAGGGCTGGCCGCCGCCCTCGGGAAACAGGATGGTGTCCTCGCAGATCACATTGAAGCCCTTGAGGCTTTGCACTTGGCCATCGGAATTGGTCCAGTCCAGAGTCGCGAACTCGCTGCTGACAATTTTCGTCTTGAACTGCGCCCACGAATTGGTTAAGAATTATGTAATTAGGCGGTATTGAGGGTTGTTAAGATAGTCACCTGCTTCAGGAAGCTGTCCTCCTGGCACTTGAAAACCATTTTGTCATTCAATTAAACCAATAAAAAGCTTAATTTTTCAAACAATAAAACTTATGAGTGATTCTGTCAACAAGTGTTCATTTTTGCCGCGCTGGTTCGTTCTAGAGATGCGTAAATATTCACTTTATTATTAATTATGACGATTAATAATAAAGTTTGAAGTTTACAGTAGCTTTTCTGGTGCTTATGTCTTTGGATGTGTTTATTGTTTTATTTATCAACTATATTTTATGATACAATACCGATTTTTCTAGATTATTTTGTTTGTGATAAAGTTAAAAATGTTACTGGGTTGATAGTCACAGTTCATCACTGAAAATATCAAAAAAGAGCTTTGTGACTTGTTCAACACTGCTCTTAAATTCATTAGTTAGCGGAATTATTATTAAACATTTACAAACAACTTATGAACTATTTTAAATCAAACATTCCTAAAACTTAAGCTTAAGTAGAAATATGTCTACTCAAATTATAATAATTAATTCATTTTAAACAAATGTAGTACTCTGTCTTCTTTTTTCTATTTCTCTCTCACTCTTATTCACAACCTCGCTCTATCTCGCTTCCTATCGTGGGCTGTCGAGTTAAAGGAGATTTTTAATGAACGTACTTGTAATATTTAAAAGTACAAGCATACTAAAAATTGAGTTTAAGTCTTATACTACTATTTTTTCTTATTAATAAATACATTTTGTATTTAGTAGTTATAAATAATTTAATTTTTACATTCGTTAGTTTTACAGAGCTGCCATATCAACGACCAATGACAGAGGCTGCCAGACCGTTGCTCTCTCTTAGGCGCGCACTGCAAGAGATAGAGAGAGAGAGCAAGAGAGAGACGCACTTTTCGTCCTGTGATTTGCGCGTTACGTCTTTTGCTGCTCAACAGTTTCCTGCCACATTCCCGTTACGACACACCGTTACGTTATTTCCAATCAGCATAACGGGAGCGACGGATTCGGGGCCCTTTAAATAAGTTTAAAAGCAACCACCTGCCGTTAATCAACAAGGATAATCGCCCAGAACCACGTCGTCTCCATATATAGTATCGCCAGCGCCGCGATAACCCCATTAACCCTGTTTTTTTGTTTTCTGTGACTTCCGTTTCTTTTTTCGCGAGTGTTTTTTGTCGGTTATATAAGTGGACACACGGGAAACCCTGATAAAATGTTCTAAGAGTTTCCACCAAAAAAAAAGGATACAAACAAAGTACGAAAATAGGAAAAACTGTCTCTACTCGCCCATCACATTTGCATGCCATATTTATAATATTAAATTTGGTCTCCATGACGGCCAGGTCCTCAAGAGATAGGATCAAAATCAAAGAATCACCTGCATTGTCCTGGCAACTAAAACCCAAACTAATTGCTGGAGGGAAATGTGTATAAATTCCATTACACTGCATTAGTTGGTGGGTGGAAAATCTGAGGGGGAGGAGGCCGGGCCAGGGGGCTCTAAAAAGGACTTTCAGTTGATTGATTTATTGTGTGTGCCCAGTCACGCATATCCCATAGCTGTCGTGGTGTTGGTGACCATGTGCTTCTGTGTGTGTGTGTGTGTGCCTGTTTCTCTTTTGCATGATTTGATTGATGGCAAAATGGCAGAGAGAAAAAATATATAGAGGCTGAACTATGACCAAAAATTAGCACATATTCAGAAATTAGTTTTTTAATTTGCTTAAAGAATTAATAGATTATTCTTTTATTATGATAACTGAGTTTTTATCTTACTATTAGCTAATAACAGTTATAAATTTTAAATTAATTTTTTATGTGTTTTAGATTAGTGTTAAAAGTAAAAAGCGTTTTATCATTTAAAAACATTACAACAACAAAATTAAAATTTCCTTCTCAAATCTTTGATAATTTCCATTTAGATTTTGATTTTCTTATAATATTTCCAGTAGATATTTTTTCTCTCTGTGCATGCATGCAATTGTGTACGATTATTATTAGTAATTACGTATGTATTTCACTCAACAATAGCAGCTAGCAGCACTACGATGGCGTCTACTACTAATGCACCGTTATTACCAGCAATTAAGCACTAACAAAAGCACCAAAAAGACAAACAAAAGAAACTGTTACTCGATTGAGACAACTTTTAACTGAAACTAATATTAAACAATAACAATTACAACAACAACAACAACACCAACTACAACAATAGAAAGAGAATGAAGCTCTTTATTTAGCGACGTGAAAGTATGCAACGAAAAATGTCCAGCAAACTGTTAGTTACCTGAACGCAACACCAGGCGGCGCTGCTGAGGAAGTGAGCGAGAGCGAAAGAGAAGTTAGCGGATAAATAGAGAAAACGGAAACGGAAACAGAAACACAGCACACACCTAGCCACACACACACACACACACGAGCACCCCTAGAAACACATATAATAAATCAAGAATTAATAATAATAATAATAAACCGCAATCATGGCCAACACAGCACAGTTATTGCGTCGCCAGAGTTCCCGGGATATAGTCCTTAAAAGCCAAAAGAGCATTGATCAGCTGGAACTGAGGGTGAGCAGATCATTCTTTAAAATTGTATATAAATTCTATATAGATCTCTTGTTTTAGGAACTGCGCGGTCGCTTGGTACCCAAGGAACATGGCGTCAGTCACCATCATCACACATCGCTGCATCTCCACCAGCCACTGTATGGTGCCACCAATCAGGGCTTTATGTCCGATGCCTTTGACGAGTCCTCGGAACTGGAGCAGGATCCACCGCCCTTTGGCTCTGAGGCAAGCACCTCGAAGGCCAAGGCCGAGCTGGTGGCCAATGCGGCGGCGGCGGGGGATCAGCAGCAGGACATTGTGGAGGGCGAAAAAGAGGGCGAGGAGCGAGAGAGTTGGGACAGCAAGATAATGTTTCTGCTGGCCACCATTGGGTAAGGGAAATGTTATATAAAATATTGAAGAATATTTTTAATTTAATATTTATTTTTTTAACTTTTCTTAGATATGCCGTGGGCCTGGGCAACGTCTGGCGTTTCCCCTACTTGGCCCAGAAGAATGGCGGCGGTGCCTTTCTGGTGCCCTACTTCATCATGCTGTGCATCCAGGGCATTCCGATCTTCTACCTGGAACTGGCCATTGGCCAGCGTCTACGCAAGGGTGCCATCGGTGTCTGGAGCCAAGTGTCGCCCTATCTGGGCGGCATTGGCATCTCCTCGGCGGTGGTCAGCTATATAGTGGCTCTGTACTATAACACCATCATTGCCTGGTGCCTGATCTATCTGCTGCACAGCTTCGAGTCACCGCTACCGTGGGCGGACTGCCCCACGCGACTGTACTCCAATTATACGTACGACCATGAGCCGGAGTGCGTGGCCTCGTCGCCGACGCAATTCTATTGGTATCGCACCACATTGCAGTGCTCGGAGAGCGTTGACCTGCCGGAGAATTTCAACTATCACATGGCCATTGCGTTGATTGTCTCCTGGTTTCTGGTCTACATATGCATGGTTCAGGGTATTACGTCCTCGGGCAAGATTGTCTATATGACAGCGATCTTTCCGTATGTTGTCCTCATCATTTTCTTCTTTCGTGGCATCACACTGAAGGGAGCCGCCGATGGGGTGGCCCATTTGTTTACGCCACGCTGGGAAACCCTTTTGGATCCGGTGGTCTGGCTGGAGGCCGGCACCCAGATCTTCTTTTCGCTGGGCCTGGCCTTTGGCGGTTTGATCGCCTTCAGTTCGTATAATCCGGCAAATAATAATTGCTACCGGGACGCCATACTGGTGTCACTCACCAATTGTGGCACTTCGATGTTCGCGGGAGTTGTAGTCTTTTCGGTCATTGGATTCAAGGCCACGGCCACGTTTGATCGCTGCACCGAGGAACGAAATGGATTGATATCGCAGAATAAAACAGGCAACCTGCCTGTTTGTGATTTGCAAACGGAATTGGCCAATGTGAGTTTAGAATAGTAATTGAATTTATATTTAAATTAATTTTCTCTTCACTTTTACAGAGCGCATCGGGCACTGGTCTGGCCTTTATTATATTCACGGAGGCGATCAATCAATTTCCAGGCGCCCAACTCTGGGCCGTCCTTTTCTTTCTGATGCTGTTTACCCTGGGCATTGATTCGCAATTCGGGACGCTGGAGGGTGTGGTCACCTCGCTGGTGGACATGAAGCTCTTTCCCAATTTGCCCAAGGAGTATATAGTGGGGGTAAAATTTAAATTTAAATTTAATCAATAATTGAATGTCAATATTTACTATAATTTTCTTGATTTACCCAACACAGGCTCTTTGCTTCTCCTGTTGCCTGATTTCCATGTGCTTTGCCAATGGTGCTGGCAGCTATATCTTTCAGCTGATGGACAGCTTTGCCGGCAATTTTCCGCTGCTGATCATCGCCCTCTTCGAGTGCCTGTCGATTAGCTATATTTATGGTGTGCGACGATTCTCGGATGACATTGAAATGATGACCGGTTCGAGGCCCAATTTTTATTGGATGTTCTGCTGGAAATATCTGTCGCCCTGCGCCATGGTCACCATTCTGCTGGCCTCGTTCTATCAGCTGCTGACGGAGGGTAGCAGTTATCCGGCCTGGATTGCAGCCAAAGGCTCCACCGAGTCCATGGAGTGGCCTCACTGGTGCATTGTCATTGCCTTCTTTCTCATACTCTCGTCCATACTGTGGATTCCCATTGTGGCGATTTTGCGGTAAGTCAGTGAATATATTATATAAAAATTTAATAAATAAAATAAAATCCTGGTGAGATCAAACCCTTTTCTATGTATATTTTTAATTTATTTTACAGCCTGTGCGGCATCAAGGTGGTGGAGGACTCAGATCCTGCCTGGTTCCCGGAAGCGGAACTCAAGGAAGTTCATGGCATTGTGCCCCATGAACCAACCGAACTGGAGCGTAGCATTTTCTGCTTCAACATGGACGGCACGGAGGGCATGTGCTGCCCCAAATATGGCCTGCCAGAGAAGTCCCTGGAGGAGGAGGAGTAAGTGGGTTTAGAAACCCAACGACGACGACGACAATAAATAACGAGAAATACGAATACAAAAACCAAAATAGAAACCGATGAAATCGTAATGTAAATATGGACAATAACTAAGCACACTCACCGATGTTGGGCGGCGTCGATATCGAAAAAACACTCCTACTATATATGGTCCCAAAGACTGTTAAAAAAGAAAGAGAAATATATATATATATATATATATAAAGAGAAACCACAGAAAACAATAAGGAAAATAGGAAAAACAAAAAAAAAAAACAAAAAAACACAAAAAGATAGCAATAGTAACACAAGGAACGGTGAAAACTCGACGCTGGATGCGCGGTTTCATTCAAGCAGAAAGCTACGAAAAACCAAAGCCGAAAATCAATTGAGAAATATTTCCGCATAACTTCATTAGCATGTGGCAAAATCGTAATCATGAAATCATAATTATACCGGTATTATGATCAGTTTCTGGCTAAGAGAGAGAGAGAGAGAGAGAGAGAGAGAGAGAGAGGCGGCATAGGCAGCCCTTGTAGGGGCTCTACATATCCGATTTCGTATTGCCATATTTGATTTCGAGCCCAAGAAGAGAAAACCAACTGTAACTTGCTGACTATATACGATACGATATACACAATAGCTACTGTATGCTAGACTTTGATTTTGACTCGATTAATGTTTAAGCCATAACCATATCATGCGAGCATAGGGCACCACCTATAATATACTATATATATATATGATATATAAATTATCAACTATATACCTAATCATTCTCTGTTGTGATCAGCTCTATCGGCTTTCTGTGTTTATTGTTGTTATCGAGGATAATGTTGCTCATATCACATCGGAAACTATGCTAGCTAAACTTTAAAGTCTCAGTGTTATAAAGAATGATGGGGATATATATTGATACATATATTGGATTATGTTTTGCTCTAATCGAAAGTTATATTACTTGTTGATCGCCATAGCTCTCCACTCCATTGTACTTATGATCTACACACTCGAGATTAGTTAGGAACTGGGGGGAGTATATATGTATCTCTAGATATATATTTACATTTAACAAAACGCAAACGCAACCGTTCAACTAGCCCAAAAGAAAAGGAACTCTATATATATATACATATACATAACTGGAGAAGGCAGCTTAAAGGTTTATCATCGCATCATGGACGAACTATTATACAAATTAACGAAAAATATATAAGCCTATATACATACATATATATTATATATTTGTGTCTGTTGAAATTTTGTATAGTTAAGGGTTGACCTTTAACCTTAATCCGCAATTGATTTCGCTGTATTATAAATTCAACATTTATTTGAGGTATATTTATACATATACATCGATATATATATTATATACATCTATTTAGAAGGAAAGGACAAATAAAAATATATATATATTATACATGTATTAAGTGTTATTGATGTTGACAATAAAAGAAACCCATAAGAAACGAGTTTTAAACGAAAAAAAGGAAAATAAACAAAAACATAAAGAAACCAATGAGATATAGACAAAAACTTCCGGAAAAAAAACACAACAAAGAGTACACACACAGCCACCCACAGTTTGCTAAAAATCCAAATAGAGATTAATAAATAAACGGAAAAAAATAAAAACGTATAAATACATATATTTACGGCGAAGCAATAATTATTAAATGTTTGAAAAGGGATTCCGATTATTATTCCGATTATTGTTGTTATCGATTATTTTGCTCGCTCTCGAAAATGTCTCGTAATTGATGTAAAACTCACTCATTCGCACTGATCACGATAAAGGTAAAAATTTACTAATATTTAATTCGCAACTGATAAATTATAAAGAGAATTCCAACTAAAATGACAATAAACATTATAAAACTAAGACTTGAATTGTATTTGATTTTTACACATATACATATACATATATATGGGCTGTTTATGCATATTATTTTTATTTTTTGTAATAAAATCTTAACTAAACTTGATTTACAGCTCCTCCACCTTTAAGGCTTCTTGAGATTATTATTTTTTAGAATTATATGAAATCTCCATAAATTATGAGCTTCCTTAGAAGTTCTTTAAGATCAGTGAAGCTTGGTCAGTACTTTACTGAAGCAAGTACACTGGCATTATTTTGTTATGTATTTTTTACAAAAAAAAAAAAAATTAATTATAATAAAAATAAATAAAAATAATATTCGTCAAATTGTATGCTTTAGTTTTGTTGAAGTGTTATGTTTATTTTGATTATTTATTTGTTAAACTTAGAACTTATTTTACTGCAATTATAAATATAAATTTATTTTAATAAAACGCAAGTTTTATTTAATTTAAAGCAAATGTGATTTTAAAAAAATTTATTTCTAATAATTCCTGTAATATCTTGTCTTTTTTTGATTCCTCCAAATTCATTAATAATTTTTTATTCGATCCCAATTAAGCCAAAAATGGCATTGATTAAAAATTTGTTATGCTAGTTTTAAGTTTTATAGGGTTAACAAAATGTTGTCAATTGAGTTTAAAAAATTACAATTTTGTTTATTGCTATTTGAAAATTTTAAAATTAAAAAATAAGTATAATATGGACAATTTTTTAAAATAAAAAAATTATAAATTCTACATTAACATTATTATTTAGAGGGCGACTCTTGTGGAAATTATTTTTTTTTAAGAAACTCGAAATTATAAGCATTCTCAAATTAAAATATTTAATATTATTTCAATATTATTCTTGTGGGGAAATTAAAGTTAAAAATTAGGCATACCTAAGCCAAACATTTTTATTCGCAAAACTATTCTGAGTTAGTTTTTTTAAGATTTATAAAGCTGAATATTTTTTTATTTTATTTATAATATGTATAATGTTTAACATTTTTCAAAATAAAATATTTTGTTACATTTTTCATAATTTTAATGAGTCACCTAACAAATTGTATTTCTTAACGGGAGACCCACATGTACATAAATCGATTTTGCTTGTTGTCTTTTGCCTTTTGGTTTTTTTTAGGTTCAAATAGAGGATACACTAATTCTAAATACAAATAAATTTGGCTTATGGATTTCCGACTTGAATTACGGGCTGAATCGTGTCCATAATGGGGGCACTTCGGAAATCTGGGCGCTGCCGCTGCGCTGCTAAAACTCCGCCATCGTGTAAGATTTGGCAAATGAATTTTTTTCTATATCATCTTTAATATTATCTTAATCTATCTCTAAAGTTTCACAAGGATTGGTTAGCTATTTCCTACAAAAAACAAGTTCACAACAAATGTCCATATTTTAACCCTTTACATGTGGTCCCCCCTTAAGAATCTGAAGCTGAATCTGTTGGTGATCAAATATATATCTGATTTCTAGAATCTTAAATGACTCCTTTCTTGCGTTGCAAGCTTTTGGCGGAAATTATAATACCCTGCAAGGCTATAAAAATACTAGTATGTACCCAATTTTTTCTCCCTGTGCACCTGTGCAACGGTAATCTGCATGTGGCAACGCCTTCAGCGGCCCTTGCGATGCCAGCGGAGCGCAACAGGCGGAAACAAATGGCCAAGTGACCAGCGACTTAATCACAGGACGAGGACGGGGGAGGGGAAGGTGGGCTCTTGGCCGGCTTTGGCTTGGCCAACAATCGTCGTCGTCATCGTTGGACGTCTCGCTGTGCATCGAATTAGCGGTAAATTACAAGCTGCAATGAATGTTGCATGTTGCTGCTGTTACTTTCTGCATACACCAAGTGCAGCAGCAGCTTTACATTCCGCTGATTGCACTCACAAATCCCCAGAGTGTTTCTTTCTTTCTTTCCATCTCTCTCTTTCTCTCTTGACTCTTTCTCCTTTCTTTGCATAAACATTTTTGGTATAATTAAAAGCAGAAATCCATCGGCAATTGCTCATCGAGCGAAGCCGCACTGAGGAAAGTTTTTTTTATTTGAATAAAAATCAAAATATATTTAAAGTATTTGGATTCGGAACGCGATTTTGGTTAGGCGGAAATTTTGGTTTTAAATTTTTGATAGAGGGAGAGAGGGGGGCGACAATAAGTGCCCCAATAAATAGAAAACCAAAGGCAAACCGCTTACAGAAAAAGTTAGTGAAGCTTAAATACATATTTTAAATTACTATTATATTAAAATTAATTTTTTAAATTAATAAATATGTACAAAGTCCATATGGAAATGCTGCTTATCTAATCAGCTTGTTTTAATCAAGTATTAAGTATGTTAATAAATATTGTTAATTTTTTACTTTAATAATTATCTTATACTTTCTTAAATATATATATTTATTTTAAATTATAAATAATATTACTGAATATAAAGAAAACATTATTTCTTACAGAAAAATACAAGAAATATCTTTTCAATTAGGACATCCCATAAAACCCCTTACAACTTTTACAAAATATTTTTATTATTCAGCGAAATTAAGTCTTTTATGCCTGACACTAAATTGACACTACAAAAAAATTAATAAAGTGCCCTCTTGATGGAATAAAAAATTCCAAGAAACAATAAACTAAACAATTTTTGGTAAAAAAAAGCAAAAGAAAGACAATAGAGATACAGAGACTTAGCTGAGATGGAGATACATATGCCTAGGTAAGTCTGTGGGTAACTATGATGTGCCTGTATGTATGTCTATGAGGCAGGTGAAATAAATGGAATAGCTAAGACGAATGCCGCAAAAAATAAATAAAAAATTCAAAATATATACGATTGACGTTTATGCGACTGCCAGCGGCACGTACAGTGGGATGAAAGTACATATTTTACAAAAGAAAAATGGTTTTAGGAAAAAGAAATGTTTTTTCGAGCTACTTAAAAATAAATTCTAGCTTATTTATTTATCATATTATTCAAAATAATAAACAATTCAAAATATGTAATATTTTAATTAAAGCAAATATAATATTGTTTTAAATAATTTAATAATTTTAAGAATATGAAAGTTTGTTCTGTGGAAAATCATTTACATACATATTTAAAATACAAAGATAAACTAATAATTATTAGAAATATCAATGAGTTTAAATTATTATTAATTCATATTAATTTTTCAAGAAAATATATTTTAAATCTACTCAAAAATAAGTTCGAACTGCATACTCATCCTATGATTTTACTTATTTTTATTAAATTATTTATTGTATATTTTTTATATAGTTAAACAAATAATACAATTTATTTATTTTATAGCCATATTAATTTTTTAGGTAAACATATTTTCAATTTACTTAAAAACTTTAGAATTGTATAATCTTCATATGATTTTCCTCACGTTTGACCCATTTTTATTTTAAAATATTTCTTATAAAATATGTATCATACAATTTAAATTCAAATTATAATAAATTATGATACTGATACTGATTTTCCCTCCCCCTAGCGATATAAATTGGCCAAAAACTCAGCCAACTTTGAAATTCCACCGCCAAAGTTGAAGTCTCAATCTCAATCTCGGTCTTCTCAATCTCAGCACCTCAGTTGCACCTGAGATCTGACGAAGAAAAGCATAAAAAAAATAAGAAACATAAAAAACCAAACCAGTTTGAGGCCTTGCCACATTCCAGGCGATCCGCAGCTAGTCGTCGGATCTGCCCACTGTGCCCCACAAGCGCTCGGCGGGTTCCACTGTGCCTCAGCTGTGCGGCAGCCGCAAACAATTAACTTTGGCAACAAACGAGTACTGCAGCGGCAAAAGCAGCGGTGCAACAACAACAGCAGCAACAATAGCCACTATAGCAACAATAACAATAATAAAAGCAGCAGCGTAATAAGCAAGTGCCGAAGCTGGCAGAGGCAGCGACGACGCCAGCGACTGCGACGGCAGCAGCGACAGCGAAAGCGGCTGCGCCTGCGCACGTAAACAAATTCTCAGCGCCGCATATTTTCGTGATGCCCTATAAGAAGGGGTATTGCTAATTTTTAATTTAATTGTAAATAAATTATAAATATAATAAATAATACCAATTTAACGAAAAAATAAATGGAAAATAAATAAAATGTACACTTTAAAGCTGAACAATCTTTTTTATTTATTTTATTTATAATACTTATTTTAAAATTAACATAACAAATTCTATTTATATATCAGTATTTTACCGTTGCGATAAAAAGTGATAAAATAATAAAAGTAAAATTAAAAGAAAAGAGACAAATAACTAAATAATATTTATTAACAAAAAACAAATAATACAATTTTTACATAATATTTTCTAATAATACTTTAATTTTAACGATGTAATTTTTGTTATTAATTATATCAATATTTTAACTTTTCATTTAATCGGAACAGAAACAAAAAAATGACAAAAAATAATTAGATTTAAATATATTTAGGTATTTATCGTAATAATATCGTATAATATAGATAATATCGATATTTAAGTCAAAAATTGTGTTATATTAGCATTTTATAAAAAAAAATTAATAAGTAAGAAAACTTAAAACATATATATTCATTTTTTAATTAAAATTTATACATATTCTAAATTTTTTCCTAAGGTATTAACCATCTTCGTCTTTGGTCAGCTAATCCAGCTTTCTTGTTTTTGTTTCAGGTAATTTCTGTGTGGCTGCCGCTGCCGCTGCTGCTTTTTTGTGGGTTTCTTGAAAGCAAAAATTAAAAAACCACAACAACCGACGGACGCGAAAGAGACGGCCTCTGGGCCAGACGAAAGAGACGGCAAGAAGTAAAGAAACAACAGAAAAAAAAACAACAAAAAACAATCCCTGGCGAAACACGCCAACCCAGCGAGACTTTGTTGCTGCGGTTTTCAGTTGCCAGCGCGATTTTGAATGAGTTGTACGCGCGGCGAGTATACTCGAAAAACTCCTCCAAAAAAATCGAAAGATTTCAGTTAACAACTCTACGAATTTTACGATTATTACACAGGCAAAACTTAGTGTCTTCCCTGCCTATACATAAAAAAATACAAAATCAAAAAATAATCCATCAAAGTGCCAAGTGCTTTTCCGCCTTTTCCAATTACAATTTTTTTTTGTTGTTGTTGTTTTATTTTTCAATGTGAGCGTAAAAATTGTTGTGTGCAGTAAGCGGCGAATGCAGGCCAACAGAAATCACAGCCACAAATACTGGTAAGCCGCTTCAAATATTTCCAAACAGCACAAAAAAAAGCAAAAGGAGAAATACAAAAAATACAAAAAACAACGCCAGGTTCAAGTGTAACCAGTTTCCAGACTCCAAAAAAATCAATTTTGCCGCAGGCAGAGCGCGCCCAATATTTCAAGTTCCCCGACTCTTCGGGATTCGAAAAGCTGGCTATTCAAATGTAAATCCCAACTTGTTCTTAACAGCCAAGAACATTCATTCCCTGAGCTATCAAGAAGTTGCTGCACTAATTGACTTGACTTGACTTGACCCACTCTCAAGGGGACAATGGTTACAAAACAAAGAAGAAAGAAAATACCAGAAACATAGTTGGAGCTGGAAATTAATAGAACTTATCGATTTAAAGTCGGGAAACAGGTGTTTTTATTTTTAAAACTATATTTTTTAGCTATAAAATAACAGATAGTTGGAAGCGTAGAATATAAATATATATTTTACTAGCATAAATCATAATAATGATTACTGGCAGGAGTAACTAAAGAATAATCAATCAAATTTATAAATAGTTACATTGTACTTGAAGTTTTGAGCTTATTTTTCTATTACTTTCGAATCATATCAAAGATTTTTTTCAATTGTTTTACTTATTCCAGTGATATATGTAATATATGATTAATTTATTAACTAATTGTATAGACTTTTGGGGAAGTTTTCTTGTTTATTATAAAAAATTATGTTATGAATCATAAAATTCCAAATATTTGTGAAACTCAGAGCTATAACTATTAAAGAAATATTATAATTAACACTTATTTCTATGAATTTATTGAGATTTCTTCTAAAAGTAATTAATTTGTTAATAAATATGGTCAAAATTAAATACAGTTCTTCAAGAAATACCATAGAAGCAAGTCTAAAAATGTAATTTATAGGATGAGACAAGAAAATGTAAAAGTTTAACTTTTTAGAGTATGTATAATAATAAACAATACATCCGTTTCCTGTCGCCTACAAAATGGCGCACTTCCTGGCCCCATTCCTTTTGCCTGTCGCCACCTGGCGGTGGGTGACGCCTTTAGGCCTGCAGGTGGCGTCAGCATTGTTCGAATTCCTATTTCCGATTACCGAATTCGGAATTCCAAACTCCGAATTTCAGGGTATTTCAGGGTCTTCCTCTGGCCTGTGGCATTCCTCGGCCAGTTCTGACTGGCTTTTGCGGTTTCGTCTTTATCATTATTATGATTATTGTTTTTTTCTGGTTTCCCCCGACTTTTTTGCTGTTCTTTTTTTTTGTTACTTTGGCAAAGCTTTTAACATTTATTCGGCATCATCTTCGGTTTAAATGTCAAGCTCGTGTGGTCTCTTACAGGTCTGGCTCTTCAGCGCGAAGTTCTTGTTTGCTTAGACAGGGCACACTCGATGGATAGTTGAGATAAAGAAAATATAGATATGGAACTTTGAGTTAAGTCCGTAAAAAATATTAAACTTTTTGTTGATTTATTGTAGCAGTGAATATTAAGATAAAACTAGATTAATTAATAACTGATAGATTACTATATTTCGCTAGGGTAAAGATTTCCTATTAGAAAACCACATATATCTTTCTAGCCAGAGTTCACTGTACTTATATGTTGCCTCTTATTATTTGCAGCAGCACCAGCACCAGCAGCAGCGGCAATTGCAGCAATCTACATGCGGTCGTGTAACTGTAAAGCACTTGGCAACGGTCAGCAGCAGCAACAAGTGGAACGCACAGCAGCAGCAGCAGCAGCAGCACCAACATCGGCATTTATTGCATAAACAACACATACAGCAACACACACAGATAAAACAAGTGTTTGTTTGTTTAACAAAAAAAAAACATAAGAAAAGACAACAAATGCATTAAGAACCATGGCGGCAATTACGGCAACAACAGGTGGCAACGCCAGCAGCAGCAGCAGCGGCAGCAATATCTTGCGATTGGATTTGGATCAGCGTCAAAGGCCGATGCGCGGTATTTCGATAATCATTGAATCAGCAGCATCAGAAGCAGCACCAGCAGCTGCAGCAACAATAAGCAGCAGCAGCAGCAACAACAACAGCAATGCTGAAATGTCGCTCAAGTCACAGGCTGGCATGTTGCTGGCATTTGGCGACAGCGGCAATACCAACACCACAGCAGCAACACAAGCAGCAGCACCAGCAGCAGCACCAGCAGCAGCAACCAAAGATAATTTGGAAACTAGTTACGACACGGCAGCAACACACACAGATATAAACACCAGCACAACCACATCCACAAAAATCTATCCACAGTTGTTGTTGCGCATTGGAGAGTCCGAGGATAACGGAGAAATTGCAGCAACATCAGCTGCCGCACCAGCTACAACCAGCACCATTATCAGCTGCAATGTGCTGCCAGCTGCAGCAGCCGCAGCAGCAACAACTTCAGGTGAAATTACAGACAGCGACATTGTAGTCGTTGCTAGTCAGTCAGCAGCAACAGCAGCACCAGCACCATCAGCAACAGCAACAGCAACAGCAACAGCAGCAGCATCACCAGCAGCAGTACCAGCAGCAGCATCATATAGTGCAGTGACCGAGCACACAGTTAAAATACAGATCGAAAGCCAGAGTCAGGGACGAAATCTAGGCAAGCAGATCAGCGTGGTGAAGCTCAACGAGGGCGAGGAGATGGTGTTCCATCAGCAGCAGAAGGAGGAACATACCCAGCAGCAGCAGCAGCTGCAGCCGCATACCCTGCAGTTCCTTGTGTCCAGCGGCCAGTACTCGCCCTGCGAGACCTTGGACAGCGGCACTGGCAGCGATCTGGAGAGTGTCAAGTCGCCAGAGATTGCGGGAAGCTCCATTGCCGGTCAGGTGCCCAAGCTGGAGCTACACCTGACCACCAACCGGCTGAAGGTCAGCGAGGTTTCATCGCCATTGCGTGCCTATAGTCTCACCGATTCCAGCGAGGAGTGCGACGAGAGCAGCAGCTCCTCTCTTAGCTGTGACTCGCTGCATTCGGGGGGCCTGCTGCCCACCTCGCTGCTCCGGGATATCCACAGTCACCGGCAGACAAGGGATATGGCACCGCTAATATCCACCAAGATCGATGGCCGACCACTGCAGTACGAGGCCGATCGCTTCTATACCTTCCATGTCAATGAGCATGAGAATTTTAGAAGTTTTGGTTCCACATCCTCCGCTTCATCGACGCCTGAGTATGAGGCGAATGCGGGCTTCCAGGAGGAACCGTCGCAGGACGACGATGCCTTCGTTGGTTATAGGGATGTGAGGGTTTTGGGATCCTCGGGCAAAGCCTCGGCCAACTCCACCATCAGATCCGCCAAGGGAACAGTGAGGGGCGTCAAGAATCGTGTGCGCAATGGAGTAGCCACCTTCTTGCAACTGCAACAGCCCAATGTCAAGGTAAGTTTTAAGAGAATTTCATTTAAGTAATTTAAGTAAAAATTATTACAAAAAAAAAAAATAAGGAGAAAGGCAATTCCAATCACATTTTGAAGATTAAATGGTCAAGAAATCGAAATCTGGCATATTTCATGTTGATTAAGTAATTAAATATATTTATTTTAATATATTAGAAAAGAGTAATTAAATTTGTTGTAATTAAAGTAAAAGCATTTGCAAAATTTAAGTAATTTTTTGTTGAAGGCTAAAAACCCATTTGATGGATCCGTTGTTGAAAAGTGCAATCTGCAAATAAATTCAGTGAATGTTTCATGTTGCAGACGTCGCGTCATAAATTGCTTTTGGAGTATGTAATTTAATAAATTGTTTTTGTTGTGTGAAAAATGTTTGCACAATGAGCGTAATTAAATTCAATTGCATTCACAACCAGTCTTCTTTTATTTATTTTTTTTTGTTTCTCTTAAAAACAAATATGTGTTTGGCTAAATTAGCAAAGTGATTTCAAAGCAAAAGTGACAGTAGTCAATGCGTTTTTAGCTGATTTTATTGATATTTGTAGTTAAATTTATTCCAAAAACCTTGACAACTGCAATTAAAATTTGCTTTTTATAACAAGTAATTATTTATTGATGTATCTGTGTGGGAAAAGAAGTAATGAATTTAAAGTTCTATCAACTTTTGTATTAAATTATTTTCTTACTTCATTATAAATAATTCAGTTCAATTAATAATTTAATACATAAATTAATTATGAGTTTTTCTAAATTTAAAGAAATTTATTTATTTAAATTTTGCATTCAAATTAGTATATAAAATGCATTTATATTTTCTATTCAGTTTTTTATAATATTCTTTTAGCTTCGGTAAGGGTTAGCTTAAGTTATATTTATTATTTGTTGTCTTTCGTTTTCTGGTTAAAACTTATTTAATCTCTTAATTTTTGAAGACTTTAACTTGGCTTATTTATATTTCCATCACTTAAAACTGGCCCCATGATTCAAGCAAACCAAACAGTCATTCAATCGCATGTGGGTGTTATTCATTGAGAAAGTTTTCGTTTTCGTTATGGATTTCTTTTTTTATTTTTGTATATTTGTTGTTACTTTTTGTTGTTGTTGTATCTTTAATTTTTGCATTTTTTTCTGCATTTTTCTTTTACATTTTTCTTTGCATTTTTACCTATTTTTACCTTTCGCGTGGGACCAACTGTAGGTCGCTGACTTGCGCACCCACACACTTCATAGAAGATCATTCCATCTGCAAGTATCTGCAAGATGCATCTGTGGCTGCACAAATCTGCAGCATCTGGCAGATACTCAGACGGCATTATGCAATAAATTCATATATATAATCGCATGTGAGGGCTTGTTTGTTTGCCGACTCGGTTTGTTTGTTTGTTTGTTTGCTTGGAAATGTTTGTTTGTTCGTGTGAAAGTGAAGCCAGACTTTGGCGGTGACTCACCAATAAATCGCTTGATTTTATATTTTTATTACGTTATTATATTTTTTCTTTTTGTAGAGAAATTTCTTTCTTGAAAAAGAAAAAAAAACCGAAGACAATTAACACCTTAGACCGTTAAGTGGCTTAATATGTCACATACGTAGGGCTTCGCCTCTATTTGGGCATCAGATCCGTTTTGGAGCGAAAGAGAGATATATAAAGAGAGAGAGATATATAAAGAAAGTTGGCGGAAGTACAGGGGCAGATAGTCGGATAGATAAGTTAGATAAATACCGGGCTTAAATGGTCCGCTACTTGACTAATTGCAAGTGTCTCTTTGTCTTTTTTCTACTTTTGATTTCTATTTTTAAGCGGCTTTCTTTTCGCTTTTTTTTTTTTTTGGTTATTTGGGAAAGTTCTTTGGGTTCCCCTTATAAGAAGTGACCCATTTTATATCATTTTTTTTTGGTTGAAATATCAATGTTATTGAATTTGAATTGGCCATGCTCGCACTTTTCACAAACGCCTCGTCATCGCTGGGGCTTATATTTTATTTATTTCCCCCGGTGTTATTTTTATTTTCTTTATTTTTCTTTTTTTTTTTTTTGAGTGAATTGCTTGTCTTGGCATATTGTTACACATTTTTTGTTGCTTTGCGAAATCAATTTACAAGACTGAGGGTATCGAATTAACCCTGGCAGTTGGGCAATATTGACAACTATCTAATACTCGTGTCCGATCTGATTAGGCGCCAAGGGATCAGGTGGAACATACATAATACCATTCGAGGTTTGTTTTTTACTATTACTTGCCTTAATTTTGAGTATTTAGAGGAGTTTAAAGGCTTTCAAAATGAATATTGGATTTATTCTGCCTTCTTAACTTTTCCTTTTCATTTTATATTTAAGTTTTAATAACTTTTAATAACTTTATCCCACTTTTTAGTAATAATAAAATCCCTAGACCTTCAAAATAAATTAATCAAAACCCAAAAAACACATCAATTATTTATTCCACAACTCAATCAGATGTTTTTAATATCTCTCAATAAATTAAATGTCAACCTCTTGGACGACTCATCAAAGTATTATTGGTTACTCTGGCGTTTTTTTAAGCTTCTTGTGGATTTTCTTAGGCAAATTAGCAAAGCCAACCTTGAAACCAAAATCAATATAAATAATTATTGGCAACGAACAAAAAAAAGGCGAAAGAAACAGCATTATTTTGGCTAAAATAAGCTTGCATAATTTTTCAAGAAACGCGAAAAAAACACACACAAATTATAATAATAAAGAGCGACTAATGCGTTAATTATGCAACAACAACAACAACAACACTCGGATATATATTGGCAGACAGATCGAATTATATTTTATGGGCCGCAGTCGTTGATTCCTTTTGGTGATTTCGTGTGTTTTTTTTTTTTGTTTTTGTCTCAGAGACGAGTCTTTAACTCGATTCGAGCGGTGTCATTAAAATATCATTTAGCTAATTTGACTCTAAGCATATATACTTATACTATATACTCTCGTACCCATTTGAGGCTATTCGTGTCTGTCCGTATTTACATACAAATAGGCATTGCCAGAAAATGAAAGTTTATCTCTGTGTGTAATGACCCGATGACAAGCCCGCTTACACGCCAAAGTCCCCTTCCAAAAATGATTGTAATTAAATGATTTTTCAGCAACTCAAACATTGAAACTGAAGGCATAAAGAAAAACCCTTTGAGAGGTCGTGATTTAAGTATATGTTACCTTTATAAAGTCATTTAAAATCTACATTCTGAAAAATCCTCAAGCTTTCTTTGTAGTAAAAAAAATATTTATTATACTTATACTTTTCGTTGAATATTTTCCAAAAGAAGATTAAATAATAATATATTTTTAATATTTAATACAGCTTAAGCCACACAATAAATGCTTTCCATTATTATTACTTCAAAAATACATCCCTAAATCTTTGGTTACTTGCATATTTTTCAAAAACTGCTGATGCTCATTTACCAGCTCCCCCAATTTTCCCATTTTATACCCTTGCAGGGTATTATAGTTTCAGTCAGAAGTTTGCAACGCAGTGAAGGAGACATCTCCGACCCTATAAAGTATATATATTCTTGATCAGCATCAACAGCCGAGTCGATCTGTCTGTCTGTCTGTCTGTCTGTCCGTTTCTACGCAAACTAGTCCCTCAGTTTTAAAGCTATCTGAATGAAACTTTGCAGTTAGTCTTCTATATACTCTCACTCGTAAATATGTCGGAACGGGCCGGATCGGACAACTATATCATATAGCTGCCATAGGAACGATCGGTAAAACTTTCGAAAAAAAATTATAACTTTGTCAGTTTTCAACAAAACTCCACCAAATTTGATATTTGGCCATTAATTATTAATTTAGAATTTCGGTTTTAATTTCATGAAAATCGGAAGACTATATCCTATAGCTCTCATAGGAACAATCAGAAAAATA
>VNJQ01002817.1:0-12240 GCA_008042515.1 Drosophila truncata | reverse complement strand
TTATGAAGTTGCCGTCTAGATGGAAACAGATTATCGAACAAAACGGCGCATATTTCAACTAAATCCGATCACTGTAACACTTTTTATAAAGCATTGAATAAAGCCCAAAAAAGCGGAAGGGAGATATTTGACAACCTTATATATAAAGAAAACTAATGATCTTGGTACTAGTTTTTTGTAGCAAAACTAATATCCAGTGCGAATGTCAAGAAGCAGAGATTTTGAGAACCATTTAAGAAACCCAACCATTTTTAGATTCCGAACAACAGGAACACGAACACATTAGGAAGTCTTTTAAATAAACACTTTACAATCAAAAAAATATATATTTGAGGTTTTGAAAACAATATAAACCTTTTGGACGCTATTTTAAAAAACGAAACTAAGCAAACTACTAAAAGAAATACAACTTTAAAATTTATATCAAAAATTGAATAAAAATTTAAAATGTGATCCCGTTTTCAGGTTGGAATTGTGGGTAGAAATTATATTAAACCGATAATCGATACCATAAGAACCGACATTAAGGTGTCTAAACGCTGCGACGTTACCTGGATATAAACAATAAACTCAAAAATAAGCTAATCTGCAGGATATTAAAAAAAAACCATTGGTAAATTTATAAATCTATACTCAGCAGATAAACGCTCAGAAGAAAATAGGTGAAAAGGAAATATGCGTATGAGAAACAAACTCAAAAACTTGAAATATCCATTCAAAGTATATAAATGTTATGAGTTATTTGGTGTCTATTATATATGCATTCGCGTTGCCACAATTAAGTCTAAATGTGATTGATCAAGTACAGAAGTTAAAGAAAAAAAATAAAACTAAATATGCTAACAATAAAGATATCTGACTATAATCAAAGAAAAACGACAACAAAAAGTATATACTTAACGTAAAGATCGTAAATTGAAAGTAATTTTAAATTAAATAAGAAGAAATCAAATTATTTAAAAAAGAGCTTATAAGTTTAACTATTTAGACCAAGTACTGTACAAGTATTTATAAAACGAAAATGGCAAAATTCAAATGAATATATCAAGGTATATGATATAAAAGGAATGGAATTGTGCTAGAAAGTCCCAGAGCAATGATAAGTCGTACATAACGTAAATATCACCGATGAGAAAGTAAATTCATTCACACAATTTGCAAAGTATTTAAACAAAATCAGTATTGAAATAATATGCATAAATGTCTAAATATGGAAATATCAGAAATAATATGCATAAATGTCTAAATATGGAAATACGTTGAATGTGTAAATGTGAAATAAAGGTCAATAAAACTGGTGCCGGTACTTATATTTATTTATTTTCAGGTCGTAGTTTGTTTCGCCCTTTTGAGAAACTGATATTATATTATCATATTTTTCGATAAGAGGAGCAACTGAGCCCTCGTGCCACACCTTGTCAAAGGCTTGTTTGACATCCAGGAAGACGCCTACAGTGTGCAGTTTGTGCTCGAGTCCGTGGGTGATGTGGTTGACCAGGCGATGGACTTGTTCTGGGCAGCCATGGGATTTTCTAAAGCCGAACTAGTGTCGAACTGGCAGTTCTAAAAGTCGGCTAAATAGAATCCGCTCGAACACTTTCGATAATGTTGATAGCAGGCTGATTGGGCGGTAGGAATCGATTTGAGTAGGAGGTTTGTTTGGCTTTGGGATCATGATGATTCTGGCTTGCTTCCACTGCCTTGGAAAATGTCCCAGGCTCAGCACGGCGTTGAAAATTTTTACCAGTGCTAGCACTCCTTTGGGTGGAAGAGCCTTTGCCGCTCGATTGTCGATGTCATCGGGTCCAGGAGTCTTTTTTAGGTTAAGCGCCTTTAATTGCAGCGTGACTTCTTGCGGCGTAGTGTGCCTAATAGGGCGCGTTGGCAGGATAGAGGCGCTTAATAAGTTTGCAACTTCGTCGCGGTGCGAGGCGTCGGAAAGTTCAAAAGGAGTGAAAGTATCAGACAGATGTTCAGCAAAAGCGTTTGCTTTGTCGGAGTCGTTTTTAAGCCAGTGTCCACTGTGACTCTGTACTGGAGATTGGGCAATCGGCTGCCTTCCTCTCGTAAGCTTCCATATCGAGAAATCGCTGCAGTTGTCCGGGCCAGCTCCTACCAGCAGGGTATCGATGTTCTTTTGGCGGGTTTTAGCTAGCATCCGGCGCAGTCTGTTAGTGACGCTAGATAGTTGCTGCTTAGTTGCAGGATCGCCTGTCACAATAAACCTTCTGAGGTGCCTTTTGTGATCTAGCAGTGCCCTTGCCTCCGGAGTTAATAAAGGCGCACTTCTGGTAGGTGGGAGACCAGATTGGCGCTGAGGTGGCGTTGCTCGCTGAGCGGCTTCAGTAATTGTGGAAGTATGCGTCTAGATCGCTGCAGGTGGTTATTGGCACGTTGAGCGTGGTGTGTGCATCGATGAATGATTAAAAAGTTGCAACGTTTGCATGTGCAGGCAGCATTTGGGAGACTCCTTTGAAGAATTGAGCTACTTCGTTGATCAGGAAGAGCAAGGAGAGGTGGTCAGAGGAAAGCTCGGTGAGCAGACTAACAGATTTCTGCTGTTGTCTGAAGACTTTTGAGATGCTACATTCAATTTCACTGGGGGTGGCGTTGGGGAAACTTGACAGAGATCCTAAAAGTGGACCCGCGACAGAGGCGGGTTTCTGAAAACAGGAGGATGTCTATTTCGTGTAGCCCAATGAAAGAAATGATCTCGTTTGTTTTCGAGCTTAGCCCATTGGGGTTCCAGCAGGCTATTTTAAGCACTCCCATTGTGTAGAGCAGAGGAGGAAGGACGCGTCTGCAGGATAGCTTGCATTGGTGTCTCTACCAGAGACATCATCCTGTCGAGCCTCGTAAAAAGCTGTTCCAGTTTGGCATCCAGAGCAGCATTTGCAGTGGAATGAGTCGAGGGGGGAATGTTTTCCGTCTCTTTGCGAGGATGGTCGTGTTGTGCAATGAAATATTTGTCTTCCTGTATACTTCCCATAAAAAAAAAACAAAACTAAAGTGTCTGTATAACATATTGTATTGTTAATGTCTAGCGTAAGCTTAGCTGTAATAATTAATAATCAATTAGTTGATAGTTGAATTAGAAACCACCGTCATATTAGACTTTGTAAAATGTACTTGTTTAACGTATTCTCCGTTTCAAGCTTGGTACCACTTAAACCGTAATCTTAACAGTAATGGTTAACGTAAACGAAAACATAAATGACTGCCTCTTTAGTACACGTATTTATATTTATTTTCAACACACTCATTTAATTTATAAGTAGATACAGAACACTTAATTTATAGTATTCTTTTTAAACCTTTGGCTCTGTAGTGTATACATTGTATAAGACAAGTTTTATCCTTGTTTTGAAAAACAAAAGCTATACATTGGCAGCTTCGAAGACAATTAGTTAATTAATAAATTTTTTGCATAATTTAATTAATGTCCAGTGATGGTTTTCAGTACACATTTTGAGTTCTGAGTATAATATTGTTGGTAGCATCAATTTTTTAAGTTGTTAAATTGCAAAGAATGCATATTTGATCTTAATTTAATTTTTATGCCCTTGCAGGGTATTATAATTTCAGTCAGAAGTTTGCAACGCAGTGAAGGAGACATTTCCGACCCTATAAAGTATATATATTCTTGATCAGGATCAACAGCCGAGTCGATCTAGCCATGTCCGCCTGTCCTACTGTTCCCGATTATTCCTATGGCAGCTATAAGATATAGTCGTTCGATTTTCATGAAATTTAATACGAAATTCTGAAACAATAATAAATGGCCAAATATCAAATTTTGTGATTATATGTTGAAAACTGACAGTTATAATTTTTTTTCGATAATTTTACCGATCGTTCCTATGGCAGCTATATGATATAGTCGTCCGATCCGGCCCGTTCCAACTTATGTAGGAGTGAGAGCATATAGAAGACTACCTGCAAAGTTTCATTCAGATACTTTCAAAACTGAGGGACTAGTTTGCGTATAATCGGACAGACGGACGGACAGGCGGACATGGCTAGATCGACTCGGCTGTTGATCCTGATCAAGAATATATATACTTTATAGGGTCGGAAATGTCTCCTTCACTGCGTTGCAAACTTCTGACTGAAATTATAATACCCTGCAAGGGTATAAAAATTGAGTAACATTTTTTTTTAGGAACGTGGCTAGATCCAATCTTTTGTTGCTACTGATCAATAATGTTTAGGGGTTGGAAATGCGTTGCAAATATCTGACTAAAATTAAAATAATTACAAAAATATAGAATTGACACTTTTGTGTTTAAAATCAGCTTACCCTGTTTTTTCAATTAAATTTCTAACAACTGCATTTGGCCAGCGGCTTAAGCCTTCGTTTAAAAATGGCAATAAGTCAATATTGGCAACCTCAACGACTGCATGTGCCATGCAGATAGCAGGACCAGCTCGCTTTAGGGTGCCATTGCAATAGAAAGGGGGTAAAATGTTACCCCGACCCACTGAAATCCGCATAGACCAATCCAATTAGGGCCTAAAGTTAATGAATATAATTTTTAAAAATTGAATTTATTGTTGTACATGTTTCTTCTTGACTGTTCCTATATTCTTAGGCTAAGGCGGAAACTAAAGCTCAACTTAAACTTTTCAAACCCCAAAAATAATATTTTATCATCCAAAAAACTATGAAGCATTAGAAAAAGATAAATACTCAACAATTATATTTATTACAAATAAATTATGAATTCTCCTTTCATGTTGTTGTTGTTTTATTTAATAAAATTCTTACACAATGTTTACATATATAGAGAAAGCGCGACAATTGCCTCTGCGTGTGTGTGTGAGGGACACTCCATGTCTTCCAGCCGCCGCCGCTATGATTCAATCTTTAGTTTTGTTCTACACCAGAATTTAGAAGAGTTCATCATCCGGTCTGCACAACGTGGAATTGTTTGGGCCCGGGATCCTTATCTGGGCAGCGAGCATATCTCGCACGAAGTGAGTTCGCCGCGATTGATGAAGGTGCAGTGATTGCACGTCCATGTGTTGGCGTCCAAGTCCATGGCCTCCACTCCAGACGCACCAGCACTGGCTGCCGCTCCGCCGCTGGGATAGCTGGTGGTGCCACTGTAAAGGAAGAAGGTAGAGAATTAAATAGACCATTCCATGCCCTACACTTTGGTGGATTTCGTCTACTAATATGGATGTAAAAAACTTCTGCATAAATGATTATGAAACCAGTTACTTAGTTGACCCATTTCCAAATTATGTCGCGTTTAACTCACCCGCTGCCGCCCGAGCTGGCCTGAATGAGCGATTCGAGAAGCTTCCACACTTCCTCGATTTTAAACTTGGCCGCCTGATTGGGGTTCTTGGTGCGCACCGCTTCCAGGAGCGGACCCATGTGCTGGCGCAGCGGCAGCATATCCATCTTGTACAGATAGACCAGCAGGTGGAAGTCCGAGATAGCCTCGAGGAATTCCTCCTCACCCCAGGCGGACAGATAGCAGCTGAGGGCATTAAAGTCCTGCAGGTGGCCGTCGATGTAGCGGTTCTCAATGGGAAACGGCTGGCGCTTGTCATACTCGGTGAAGGTGTACTGCGGCTGCAGGGGCGTTGAGGCGGGTACATCTACCAGCAGATACTCGACAGGCAGGGGACGCGCCAGGCGCTGCACCTCGTTTCCGTACTGGTCCTTTTCCTGAAATCAAAGAGCGTGAAAAAGAGAGGCACTTTAGTACAGGTGTGATGCTATGTGGCCCACTGACCTATATCTGAATTGGGGCCAGAGCCTAATAAAACACAAACTATTACTGACGCGCATCCGACTCTTTTTCTTTCTAAAAAAAAAGTTCTTGGGGAGAGCAACAGCAACCTGTTAGCTCGATTCAAGGCAGACGTGTCTAGCAAAAGCCCAGCGTAAGCCACATTCCCGCTGAAATTATGCTTTTAATAGCATTAGTTTCCCACGTTCCGGGATACCCCCAAATGATTCATGATGATTCAATTGATTGTTGGCCCCTATATAGATTGTAGCGCTTGCTCGTCTACAGATACTTTTGCTAGCGCCATCTGTGGAGTGCTTAGGTGTCGAGTAGCTGCAGGGCTACGACGGCTAGAAGGGGTAGAATTGGCATGGACGAATAGTGGAGAGAGTAACAGCAGCAAATGTCAACGGTCCTCCTTTCTCCCACTTTCTCATGGGGGTTACCGCCACTTTCCCGGCGTCATCTTCGGTCTTTTCCATTTTGGCGGCTGAAGTGCCTAGTTCGTTTTCGACTCGTGTGCTAAAATTAATAAAAAATAGTCGCGAGTGCCTAATACATAGTGCCGAAGGAAAAATTTATTTTATCGGCCACCGAGCCGCTGGAGAAAGGTGAGCAAAGCAGAAGCCACAGGGCAAATATATAGTTATTTCGGGTGTTGTTATAGCTGAGCTATCACTCGACGGCCCCAGGGAGGAGAGGGGCGAAATATAATTGAGCGGAACGACGCCAGCGCAGCGGACGTCAGCCAGCAGCGGAGCGGCAGGGAATCGCCCCATCGCGCGGTCCAGCAGCACTCAAAAAGGAAGTCAAAAAGCAGCCCATAAAAAGGAGTCAAAGACCCAAGTTCTCGCTACAGAGGGGTCATCTACAAGTAGGCAATTCCTTACCTTTGTCCCCCCCTTTTGTGAGCAGCCGGCCAAAGGTCGGAAATAGGCGAGCGAGCTCCTAACGCCGGCCCGAGCGGCGATCGAGCTTTCAGGCTAGAGGCGAAGTAGGCAGGTGCTGGCGGAGCGGTCCCCTTAGTTCCACTTATACCGCCGCCGTTGTTTCGCCGCCGGCGATTCGTCGTCGCAGATCCGCTGCCGCGGGAAAACGCGGAGAAAAACCGAGCCGGGAAATCAAGCCCGAGGTTTCTAAGAGGAGAAATTTCCGCGACCCGGAAGTACGGATGGGAAAGTTACGTGAAGCCAGTATGATTTTTCTTTAAGTATTTAGTCCAAGAAAGCAAATTAATCAATAAGTTAGGTTAATTCTGAACATTAATACTACGCAAAGAAAAGTGAAATTTTAATAATTGTGCGGCGGTCAGCCAAAGTGGAGTTATTAGTGTCCCGGATGTGGCAGAAGGATTTATTGTAGGGCAAGCAAATGCAGTCGCAAATGAATTTTCTAAGCTTCGTATAACTTTCTCTTTTCGTTGTCCCCGTCTTATTATATTCTTTTGCTTATGATTTTTTTCCCCTCCCCCTTGCAGCTAGCATTTCCCGAGGAAAGCGCTTTCGCCGGTGGATGTAAGATTCGGGGTGAGTGTCGCCAAGAAGCGAAAATTGAAAATTGGTTTTCTTCTGAAAAAAAAATGAAATAGATAACAAACAAAAATGGTAAAAATAATAATGAAACGGCAAACTAAAATTTTAACCTAAGGGAAAGAGTAAGAAAAAGAACGAATGCAAAAGAAAAGCAATAGCAAAAATTAAAAATCATTAACTGTGCAAGGCAATTGTGTTTAATTTTTTTTCGACAATTCTGCCTTATTGTTCTTATTGTTTTATTTAATGAATTTTTGCGAATTAAAATTGTCGCCGACTGCCGAATTCGGTTCGCACTAAGCTCACGCCTTTGTCTTATTTTGTCATTAATGTGCCGAAACAGAAATACCTTTTTAAAATTGTCTTTGATTGCCGATTGCATGTTTAAATTATATATTATTGGTATTTATACCCATTGCCTAGTTTAAGAATGATTTTATATTTTCTTAGCGTTTAATAAAAATTTTATAATGTTCTAAACGAAGAGAAAGTGGCTGCAGCTAGCGTTGTATCGTGATGTAGGGTAGCACATGTAAAAGGGGTCGCTCAGGCTACACAGCGCTAAGGATAGGGGCGACCAAATGGAAGGGTGGGCAGACTAGAGCCTCCAGGACATCAGGAGGTCTGAGATGGGTCGATCGAGCCGAGAGGAGAATTATCTTTTGTCCCTTTTATCTTTGTTTTTGTGTGTGTGCATCTCTTTGTCCCGGTTGTAGCTTGTTGCACGCAATTATCGAATTTAAAATTATGTATAGGCAGTCCGAGTCCTGAGCAAGACCATCACCCCCGTTGCCGACGAGCCGAAGCCGGATAAATATCTTGCGTGCGCTCAGGTCTCGAGCTAACAACTTGCCTGGAGTAGTTAGTTGTTTTTGTAAGTGTGGCGGCTCGTTACAAGATTAATTTCTTTTCAAATGGACAAACTAAACTTATTAAAAGACTTCGAAAATGCATGAAGAAGTAATACAGGGAAATTTTATTGGACAATGGAGCAGTGTGGAGCCAAAGGGGGCGTGTCTTTAGAGTAAAAATATTGCAGCATGTTTCGGTTTAGGCATGTCACATGAAAGCCCTGTTCTCATAAACGCAATTTGCTGTATCCTGTGACGCGACCACAATGAAGGAGCGGCGTAGACCATGAAGCCAGCATGGCAACAATCGCCTCTTCGCGGCAGCTTATTCGATTGTCAGGAAACGGCATGGATGCATCACTTTCGTAAGCGTAAGTTAATTAGCCGTATCCGGATGTCGGTGCAGCATACTGGAGGATGATGGGTGGGTGTCCATCATGAGGACTACTGGACTAGTGACCGGCAAAGAGTTACTAAGGAGACCGGCTGCCGCAGTGCCCTTAATTGTGTTAAACAATAAAGGAAGCTAACTTCGGCTCGCCGAAGTTTATATACCCTTGCCGATTGCAATTGAACTATAAAATAAAAAATGATATTATAAAATAATAATAATTGGACGAATCCCAAATTTGATGAAAATATGTTGAGAAATAGCCATGTTGTGATTTTTATACCCTGTACCAAAGGTACACAGGTATTATAATTTTGTGCAAGTGCGATCCCAGCAGACAAAGAATTGGACGTGAGCGGATGGATCCGCAAAAGATATTAAATGCGGGCATAGCATCGGAATTTCCGCATTAGGTTCGGTAAATGCTCAAAAACTTACACCAAAACGAAGCACAATCGGCGTCCCTCGTAAAAGGGGCGAAATAGTCCCGCTACCGGATTATGAATCGTACAGTGAGCGGGAAAATAGTGAATTTACTGGTTCTAAAACGGACAAGCTCCGGGAGACTGCTCTCTCCTTGAAATCGTATGTATAAGCGTTCTCGATATTAGAGTTTCCCAGCAGACAAAGAAGCGGACGTGAGCGGATGGATCCGCAAAATGTCCGCAAAAGATATTAAATGCGGGCAAAGCATCGGAATTTCTGCATTAGGTTCGGTAAATGCTCAAAAACTTACACCAAAACAAAGCGCAATCGGAACTATGGCGTCCCTCGTAAAAGGGGCGAAATAGTCCCGCTAGCGGACTCTGAAACGTACAATGAGCGGGAAAATAGCGGATTTACTGGCTCTAAAACGGACAAGCTCCGGGAGTACTGCTCTCTCCTTGAAATCGTATGTATAAGCGTTCTCGATATTAGAGTTTGGTTTGCCTCAGTAGGCGAGTTGGTAAGCGGACCGTCTGTGAATTCTGTGACATGGGTTCGAGTCCTACCGGGACGCAAAAAATGTGTAAGATTTTATTTGGGATTTATTTACGAATTATATGATTTACTAACAATTTGTATCCTTATAATTATAGATTTTAACAAAATGTCTTTCAGGTCAAAGCTTAAGTGAAACATAGATTAGTTGTCTAGTTTTGGATTAAATACATAGTTGAAAAAGGTTTCGTTTAAGAGTTAAGGGAATAATGAGGATTGAATTAAATTTTTTTATTTATTTTTGAAGCCTAATCGAGACCCGGTTTTGATATTAGAAAAGTGTCACTCGCAAGATTACAAAAGGTCCGCAAACGAGATCTTTTTCGGGTTCCGAAAACGATAGCTTTTTCTGCCACAAAACCCATGCCAGGTGATTTACTTTTTTGTTGTCCGCCTAAAACCCGTAAAACTATCATTTGTAATATTATAAACGAAGTTTTTGTCTGCTGGGTTAACAATACATTTGTTAATTGTGCAAGCAGTAGAAATTGCTTTCGGCCTTCGCGTCCGCGTTTTGTTAGACTTCATTCCGCGTTACACTCCGCGTTTCTAATTTTTTGTTGTTGTTTTTTTTTTTTTGCAAGTTTTTTTCGGGTTTTGTGCGATTTGTTGTGAATCGCGCGGTTTCGTAAAACGAGCGGTTTGTACGAGGTTTTGTAAAGGGCGCGGTTTTGTTAAACGCGCGACTTTTCGGTCATTCAGAGTAAGTTTTAGTTTTTAACTAATTAGTTTATTAAAAAACAAGAAAGGAAGCTAACTTCGGCTTACCAAAGTTTATATACCCTTGCAGAGCTATGTAATTAAGAACGAAATTCTAAGATAACTTTAAATGGCCTAATCTCAAATTTGATGAAAATATGTTGAGAAACAACCGAGTTATGATTTTTTCTATTATTTCGCTGATGTTCCTATGGCAGCTATAGAATATAGTCGTTCGATTTTCATTAAATTTAAATTAAATCTCTGGAATAATATTAAGTGGCCAAATCTAAAGTTTGATGAAAATATGTTGAGAAACAGCGAAGTTATGATTTTTTCTATTATTTCCCTGATTGTTCCTATGGCAGCTATAGGATATAGTCGGCCGATCCTTATGAAATTTGGTATGTCGTATTATGTTGCCAACAATAGCATTCGTACAAAATTACTGAATTCTCTAACTCTAAAAACACCGAAGTTATACCATTTCCGATCAATCAGTTATATGGCAGCTATAGGATATAGTCGGCCGATCCCGGCCGTTCCGACTTATATACTGCGTGCAAAGGAAAGAAGGGTGTGTGCAAAGTTTCAAGTCGATAGCTTTAAAACTGAGAGACTAGTTTGCGTAGAAACAGACAGACGGACAGACAGACGGACAGACGGACAGACGGACATGCTTATATCAACTCAGGAGGTGATCCTGACCAAGAATATATATACTTTATAGGGTCGGAGATGTCTCCTTCACTGCGTTGCACACTTTTGAACAAAATTATAATACCCTCTGCAAGGGTATAAAAATTATACAAATTTTTAAATTAAATAATTTTAATAAAATAAAATATAAATCAAAATGCCGCGTTTGAATAGGCAGTCTGCTAGTCAGCGGTCTCAAATATCAAAAGAGAGAAATAGGGCCAATCGACAGAATGCAGAATATTTAGAAAGAGAAAGAGCCGAAAAAGCTCTATCTCAAAGGCTTAGGGGAGCAGATAGACAACAGACGTAGACAGGATGTAAATGTGAGACAGGCAGAGCAGATAGTAAACTCACGGCGTAGATCTCTTCATAGGCAGGACTTAGAAGTCAGACAGGCAGAGCAGGCAGCGAATTGTTTTTGTTTTGAGTTGCATGTGCGAGGCCCAACGCTTAGTTTTTGTTGTTGCAAATTCGGGATCGCGGCGTTGGGTCCGCTACCGCCTCCGAATTTGTGTGGCGTTGTTTTTGTAAATCTTCACGCCTCGCTGAGCACGCGACGGTATCTACTTGTGCGTCTTGCTGGCTCATTTCGAATATAAATAACTATACATCTTTTTGGCTGCGCCCTATTGACTACGTGAACACCCTGACAATCCAGACGACAAGCAATCCTAAAACCTGGTACTTCATATGCTTCTGTACATTATGAAACATTAATTTTAAATCTGTGCTTCTTACTAAATAGTCGGAATGAGAGCTAAGTAATCTAACAGAACGTAACTTTTCTAATTCTTCCTGAACCTCATCTCGACCTCTAATAGCCTGTGGGGGGCTAAAATCTCCTATAATAAAAAAACCCTCTTGCACTAGTGGCCCTACCACAACCCACATACAACGCAGCTCGGTCCATAATAACGGTAGTGTGGACTACAACCACTAAGCAAGAAATACATAGAGAAGTCAAACAGCGAAAAAAGTGCTGTCATCAGAATGGCTGAGCCTGGAGCCCCAGAGCAGCCGAACGATATGTCTAGAACCCCAGAGAGCGCTCGGCTTTTTCGGGATCGAAGCATTCGCTCGAACGAGAGCACAACAAGAAATCACTTCTCAGTCGCAGATAGAGCGCGGAACGATGAGCACGGTTGCGTTTTTTCCCGTTGCACTATGGGGAATTTGCCCGATTTAATGGTATTTAGTCATTTTATCAAACTATAAATATTTGAGTTTTTTTTATATAAACATATTAAAAACATATGGCTCTTTAAAACCCCATACCAAAAATGTTAATTAACAGTGCACTGTTAAGTCTAATCACTGTTAAAGTCAGCTGTTGCAGCCAA
>VNJQ01002816.1:0-13500 GCA_008042515.1 Drosophila truncata | reverse complement strand
TACCCTTGCAGATTGCAATTGAACTATGAAATTAGAAGCGAAATTCTAAAATAAAAATGAATGTCCGAATCTCAAATTTAATGAAAATATGTTGACAAACAGGGATGTTATGAATTTTTTCTATTATTTCCCTGATTGTTCCTATGGCAGCTATAGAATATAGTCGTCCGACTTTTATGAAATTTAAATTAAAATTCAGGAATAATATTAAGTGGCAAAATCTAAAGTTGGATGAAAATATGAGAAACAGCGAAGTTATAAACCGCCAAAACTGATAAAATGTCCTTTGGTCCGATGAGACAAATATTTGGATCTGATGGTAGACCCCATGTTAGATGCCCAAAAAATACAGCATTCGATCCCAAATACTCAAAAAAAAACGATTAAACACGGAGGTGGCAATATTATTCTATGGGGATGTTTCTCTGCTTCAAGTGTTGATCCACTTTATTGGATACAAGGCAATATGTGTGCAACAGACTATGTAAACATAATGAAGGACGTTATGTTACCATATGCCGAAGATGAAATGCCTTTGAAGTGGGAATTAATGCAGGATAACGATCCCAAACACACATCGAAGCTTGCAAAAAAGTGGTTCCAGGACAATAAAGTCGACGTTATGGATTGGCCAGCTTATTTAAACCCTATTGAGCATTTGTAGGGTATTCTAAAAAAACGTTCATGTGGTTTTCAACCAAAAAATAAGGAGCATTTGTGGGAGAAAGTCCAGGAAGAGTGGTACTCCATTGAGCCAGCAATATGCTCCAATTTGGTGGAGTCTTTGCCTCATAGGTGTGCTGCAGTTTTAAAACCCGTGGTATCGCAACAAAATATAAAACTGAAAACATTTCATGGTAAATTTAGCTAAACTAGTCAATGTACATATGTACATATATCAAAGAAAAATTAAAATTATTATTATTATTTAAACACAAAGTAAAAATTCGTTTCTATTATTTTTTCCATCACTGTATGTGTATTGCTTCAGAATGAGCATATTTAGAATCTGACAAAACATAATTGATCTAGATTAAAAATTGTTAATTTTATTAACAAATTCCGGGTACTTTCTGGTCAAAATGTACATAATATGTATAAAGTAAAAACCCTATTTCTCTGATATTTATGGCGCGATCGCAATGAAATTTAGACAATCTGTATATTTTGATAAAATACATATGGTTTACATAACTTTGGTTAATTCGGTGCAAAATGGGCCGTTTTTGTGGCGAAACGGATAAACATAGCGTAAAATTTTTAAATTAAAACATTTCAACAAAGTTTTACCACACCGCTCGCTGATGAAAAATTCTATCAATCACGCCACATCGACATGCTACTGGGAACCGAAGCCTTCTTCGACTCCATGTCAGTGGGGCAAATAAGGCAGGGACCTTATCGGTCATAACTGACCGACTTAAGCAAACCGCGCCAACAGAAGTTTCCACTTGCATGGCCTTAAGCGCAAGTTCAATTGATCTCAATCTCAAACGTCTGTGGGAACTGGAATCAGCCGACTCGCCACCTCAGCAGAAGCCTTTGCGAGAGCAATACGAGAACCACTCGTCTCAACAACACTGGTGGGATTGTCGTCAAGCTTTCATTCAAGGATGATTGAGATTGGGAAAATCGTTTGATACCGCTCACCTTCGGTTCCTGAGCTTGCAACGTCGTCTATCGAAAACTCCAGCAATACGTCAGCAATGCTGCAACTTCATGGAGGAGTATGAAAAATTGGGTCACATGTCCCCAGTTATTCATCCTAAATTGCACAAACCGCACTACTACATTCCACATCACTGCGTCCTCAAACCCAGCAGTAAGTTCACCAAGCTCAGGGTGGTATTTGACGCCTCTTGTCGGACCTCAAATCAAACATCACTTAACGAGTTGTTAAGCGTTGGCCCAACACTCCAGGAGGAGTTGTACCTGTAGCATCTAAAGTTGTGACCAAGATGTACAGAGAAGTAAATCTTTGCAAAGCATTACCGGAAGACACGCTGCGCACATATCAATTGAATACGGTGAACTACCTACGGCACTGCATCCGTCCCGTTTTAGAAAATTATTCGTCAAAGGCATATCCCACTCACAAAACGGTATTCAAACTACGCTGGATTCACAAAAAACCCAGCTATTGTCTCCAACACAAGATTCGATCTCTCCAACTTTATGGATTTTGTGACTCGTCAATCAAAGCTCACGGCTGCGTATATCTACGCTCGGCAATGTCGACGGGAGATATCAAAGTGCATCTGTTGACTGGCAATCGAGATGGCTCCTGTTAAAAAGAAATCTCTTCCAAAGCTGGAGTTGTGTGGAGCGCCTCAGCGATGGAAGATCGGACGCGTCCAGACCGTTGTTTCCGGTCAGGAAGGTCTAATCCGAGCGGGAAACATTCGAACTAGCACTGGGGTATGCTCCCAGCCAGGGCATAAGCTGGCAGTACTACCCACTGAATCTCAATCTCGTTTAAAGATGATACTTTTAAGGCGACCGGGATGTTCGGTCAAACTTTTAGCTTTTCGCATTTCCCAAACTGTTTGTCTTTGACTATACAAATGTAAACAAATCTCATTAACATGCAATTACCAATCTCTGTTAACTACTCTGTTATCAACCTTTGTCATTTTGCTGCTGCAAATAAAAGTTAGTTGTTTTATTGTTAAAAAATATTTACAAAAAAATGTTTTCTTTTTTTTCTGTGTACATTCTAACTATCCGATATCAGAAAAATATAATGCATTTGTTCGGCTTACCGAAGTTTATATACCCTTGCAGATAACAATTGAACTCTATAATTAGGAACGAAATTGTATGATAACAATGAATGCCCGAATATCAAATTTGGTGATTATGTTGAAAACTGACAAAGTTATAATTTTTTTCAAACATTTTTTCGTTTGTTCCTATGGCAGCTATACGATATAGTTGTCCGATCCGGCCCGTTTCGAATAATATTTAATGGCCAAATATCAAATTTGGTGGAATTGTGTTGAAAGCTGCCAAAGTTATAATTTTTTTTCGAAAAATTTACCGATTGTTCCTATGGCAGCTATGAGATATAGTCGTCCGATCCGGCATATGTACGAGTGAGAGTATATAGAAAACTAACTGTAAAGTTTCATTCAGGTAGCTTCAAAACTGAGGGACTAGTTTGCGTAGAAACGGACAGACGGACAGACGGACATGGCTAGATCGACTCGGCTGTTAATGCTGATCAAGAATATATATACTTTATAGGGTCGGAGATCCCTCCTTCACTGCGTTGCAAACTTCTGACTGAAATTATAATACCCTGCAAGGGTATAAAAATCATAACTCCTCAGATTCTTAATATATTTTCATCAAATTTGAGATTTGGCCACTCAATATTCTTTTAGAATTTTAGTTTTAATTTCATGAAAATCGGACAACTATATCATATAGCTGCCATAAGAACAATCAGGGTAATAGTAAAGAAAATCATAGTTTCGCTATTTCTCAAAATATTTTAATCAAATTTGAGATTTAGCCACTTTTAATTATTTCAGAATTTCGATTTTAATTGTATAGTTCAATTGTAATCTGCAAGGGTATATAAACTTCGGTGGGCCGAAGTTAGCTTCCTTTCTTGTTTTATTTTAACTCAAGTTGAAGTAAATTCGCACGGGGCATCGCGCACGGGACATTTTTTTCCATCGTACTTTGGATGCTGTTTTTTACTACTTAAATATATTGGAAGATGATATATGCATTTCATCTTTGGAATCTTCTAGTGATGTTAAAAAACAAAATTCAAAGCATAATGCCTCTGTTTAGAAGTTATAAGCAAAACAAAACATGACCTTTTTTGAGGTATTTCATCAAAATAATGAAAAATTGCGATGGCGCGAATATGCTTTCGAATATTTTGAAATTTGTTTTAGAGTTGATAAAAGCTATCAAATTCGATCAATTGGACGAACTTTTTTTATGTTACTCTATTAATAAAAATCATTTTAGAGAAGTTTTTCTATTTTGGCCGCTGTGAAAATGCCCATATTAGAAATTTGTAATATAAAAAAAAATATATGAAAAAAAAATTAAACCCCCTGTACAATTTTTAGGGTCTGCTTACCTATTTATGAACTTGTTGTGCTGTTCATCTGTCTCTGTCTGCCATGCTTGTCTTTACCTTTTCAATTTATTTGTTTATTTACGTATTGTTTTTATTTAGTTCGATATTCCTGTGAATAAGTTATTTTTACAAGTGTGTATTTGCGCGACTAGTGAAAATTGGACCATCCCCTTGTATGGCACCTATAAGATACAGTTCTTTAATTTTAACCGAATTATATAAGGGTATATGCATAGCTTCGCAATAAACATAAATTCTGTGAGATTGGTTAGGATATCTTGTTATATTATAGTTTCATTCAGAAGTTTGCAACGCAGCGACCCTATAAAGTATATATATTCTTGATAAGCATCACCAGCCGAGTCGATCTAGCCATATCCGCCTGTCTGTCCATTTCTACGCAAACTAGTCCCTCTAAATGAAACTATGCAGGTAGTCTTCTATATACTCTACCTCACTATTCTATGTCGGAACGGGCCGGATCGGTCGACTACATCATATAGCTGCCATAGGAACAATCAGAAAATTTTTCGAAAAATATTATAACTTTGTCAGTTTTCAACACCTTTAAACCAAATTATATTTGGATTATAATTATTATTTTAGAATTTCGGGTTTAATTTCATGCAAATCTGACGATTATATCCTACACCTGCCATAGGAATGATCGACAAATTTTTCGAAAAAACTTATAACTGTCAGTTTTCAACATATTTTCACCAAATTTGACATTTGGCAATATTTTTGTATTTCAGAATTTCGGTTTTAATTTCATGAAAATCGGACGACTATATCTTATAGCTGTCATGGGAAAAATCGGGATCAGTAGGAAAAATCGAAAAAATTTTCAAAAAAAAAAAATTATAACTGCTGTTTCTCAACATATTTTCATCAAACTTTAGATTTGGTCACTTAATATTATTCCAGAATTTTGATTTAAATTTTATTATAATCGGACTACTAAATCCTATAGCTGCCATAGGAACAATTAGGGAAATAATAGAAAAAAATCATAGCTTCGCTGTTTCTTAACATCTTATTTGAGAGGCGGCTTTTTATTGTATTATTATTTTGGAATTTCGTTTTTAATTTTATAGTTCAATTGCAATCTGCAGGGGAATACAACCTTTGGCAAACTTAACTTCCTTTCTTGTTTACTGTATATTTTATTTTTATGGATTTTTATACCCTTGCAGGATATTATATTTTCAGTCGGAAGATTGCAACGCAGTGAAGGAGACATTTCCGACCCTATAAAGTATATATATTCTTGATCAGGATCAACAGCCGAGTCGATCTAGCCATGTCCGTCTGTCTGATTATACGCAAACTAGTCCCTCAGTTTTGAAGCTATCTGAATGCAACTTTGCATGTAGTCTTCTATATGCTCTCACTCCTACATAAGCCGGAACGGGCCGGATCGGACGACTATATCATACAGCTGCCATAAGAACGATCGAAAAAATTTTTGAAAAAAATTATAACTTTGTCAGTTTTCAACATATAAGCACCAAATTTGATATTTGCCCATTTATTATTGTTTCAGAATTTCGTATTAAATTTCATGAAAATCGGACGACTATATCTTATAGCTGCCATAGGAAAAATCGGGAACAGTAGGAACAATCGGCAAAATTAAAAAAAAAAAAAACTATAACATCTCTGTTTCTCAACATATTTTTATTAAACTTTGGATTTGGCCACCTAATATTATTCGTAAATTTTTATTTAAATTTCATGAAAATCGTCCGACTTTATCCTATAGCTGCCATAAGAAATCAGGGATATAATAGAAAAAATCATAACTCGGTTGTTTCTGAACATATTTTCATCAAATTTGAGATTCGACCATTCAATGTTATCTTAGAATTTCGTTTTTAATAACATAGCTCAACTGTAATCTGCAAGGGTATATAAACTTTGGTACGCCGAAGTTAGCTTCATTTTTTGTTGGTGTTAATTTCATAGCGATATGACCACTAGAAGTTTTTTTGGCCTCTTCTCCATCCAAGCCCGACGACTGTGCATAGTTCATCGTAAAAAAAAATAAATATATAAATAAATAACCTCATAACTAACGCTCATTCTAACTGGAAACCTGTCCAATAAAATTTGTTGCGCATAAATAACCCCAAGAGTTAAAAAAAGAAAACACTTCAAGGGTACATAATCTCAAATATCTAAAATTCCTGACGTGATAATAAATAAATTTAAATGTTGACGCTGGATTCGGATTTTACGCACCATATTCCTTCGAAAATGAATCCCATTATTCCAACAACTGAACAATGTTGACCTGTCTAATGGTTTAATAGGCCGAATAGTCTGAAATCCCCATAGAAAACACGAAGAAATTAAATCTCCTTAGAGCTGTTGCAGAAAAAACATACATACTAACTATTAAGATTGAAAAAATATTTTTACATAATTTTTTAATTGTTAATCAGACACCTCGGTCAAATTTGCTGTCACGTTAAATTAGCAGTAGTTTTTCTTTTTGTTAAATAATGAGGAAAATTATATTATTTTAGTTAAAATATCAGTTAACTAAACGTTAATTTTTGTTGGTTGCTCTTAGAAACCGACTGACGAACATGGCTACTTTATAGGGTCGGAAATGCAAACTTCTGACAAAATTATAATGCCCTGCAAGGGTATAACAATGAATTGAGATGCCTTATAGTAAAGGGGGTTAACTACCATTCAAATGACGACTAATTTTGATTCCTAGTGCGAAACATAAGCCTTAAACGTTAAAGTGAAGTTTGGATATTTTATTCGGCTGTGTATGCATACATTTATATGTATGTATGAATGTACGGATGGAATTTCGTATCAACTTGAAAAAATTAAAGTAAACATGACAATATTTATGATGGAACTAATACATCTCACACTTATGTACATACAATATATTACAAGTGTACGTCATGACCTGGTGTTAAATTATTATAATAAAGATTTGGACAATAATAAATGTATTACCTGGTAAACAACTAACTGAAAGTAAACTTACGATAGAGCTCTAGATAGATTATAAGTGTTGATAGGTTTCAACATAAGTGCTACTAAGTCTTTTAAGTCAGAAGTCTATCAAAAATTGATGGCAATATATTTACATAGGTACATAGTCGACGTATAGTGCTTGGTTTTATTAGCCGCTATTACCTCTCGTAGACGCAGTGTGACCGAAGCTTTGATTTTAAATGAAATAATCGACATCATATGACGTGCGTCAAATTAGCATCGGTGAGTTAGCGTCGAAGTGGAACAGTGGGAAAATGGAACACGAAAAGATTTTTTTAATTTGTTTTGTAGATAAAGCACTTATTTGAACAATAACAAAACAACTTCCGGCATGTTAAGTTTTAAATTAAATTAAACAAGAAAGGAAGCTAACTTCGTCTAAGCGAAGTTTTATACCCTTGCATATTAAAATTGAACAACAATAAAATTTAATTAAAATTCTAAAATGAATGACTGCATCTCAACATTGATGAAAAAATATTGAGGAAAGCTGTTGATGATACTACCGCATTAATTAGAGACTCCATTAAAGATTTGACGGCTCCATAGGGTTTTGCCAAAGACTTTTTATATATAAGATTCATAACGCCATACGATTTTTTCACATACGATTAAATGCTCGTAACGCATCTTACTACTATAAAATGTCTTTGGTTTTGCACAAGTGAGAGCTCTTCTAATGCATTAACAATGCGTTAGATGCGAAAATCGATAGATCTACATAAAATGAACTAAATACAAAATTGGACCGATAACAATATACTGCTCTAATGAAACAAAATTGTAATTGAAAAGTATATTAGCCAACTCATTAGAGGTCACAGGTCGAATTGGTCACACAATCATGCCTGATAATCATTTACGATTGAATTTTCAAAAGACAGCGAAAAAGGATGCGTTAATGGCTTACGTTTAGTGTTAACAAAATTATAAAACTGTTTAGGATCCTGTGAAAATTTGACCCTACAACGAGTCAAATAGTTTTTGTAACACTGCGCGTTCAGCACGGTGAAGTTTGGCCGAGCCGATATATATTTAGAGAGGTCAGTGCGAGAACCGGTTTTATAAATTTAGCGTACAGCCTTGACTTTACATTTTTTAGGCGACTCAATTCTTTTGTAAACCAAGGGGTTTATTCGAAATTGAGGGATAGTATAACGGAACACATTCAGAGAAAAATGAATTCATGGCATTGTAAAAAATATCCATGGCAACAGCCATGTCAGTACACATGTATAAATTGGACCAGTTAAAATCGGAAATAAAATTATTCAGCCGGTCGAAGTCCGACTTGCGAAAGCAGTAGACTCTTGTGGCTGGACGATCGGATATATTCTGTATATCAGCACCAATGTCGAGTGTCACATCGAAAGTAGGATGATAGGGATCTTCAGGTTGCGTCTGCGGCGCAACCCTCGCTAAACTAACTCTTGCTGGATCAGAAACAAAACAAAAGATCAAGCAAGCGCCGTAAGGAATTTCGTACATGGTTGACTTGAGACAGTGAAATGTCGAACAAGCCAGCAATAAAATCATGTTGTGTTGAAGATTGAAGTGTGTTATTTAGGGACCAAATAGCCCCATGGATATTAAAATCACCCAGGACTACTAAATGGTCCCTGTCAGAAAGTCTGTTAGAAACCATCCGAATGGCGGAAAGGTGGTTCCAAAAAAAAAAAAAAAGTTCCGACAATGGAGAAATGTAGAAACATGTAATAAAATGAGCTAATATTGAATAATAGCTTTATACAAAGGAATTCAACATCGCTGTATTCCTCGAAAGTTACTAATTCTGACGTGAGAGTGGAGTTAACCGCTAAGAGGACCCCACCCCCGCGCCTGACTGACTGAGGGCGATCTGGCCGATAAATCGTGAACGCAGCTGGAAAAGCTTCGCAGCTTAGAATCTCCGGCTTTAATCAGGTTTCTGTGAACACAATAACATGGGAGGCGAATGCAAAACTATCAGAAAACAATATCGGCAGCTTACTACGTAGGCCTCTTGCATTCTGATAAGAGATTGACAGAGAGGTGTTTCGTTTTTTTTGACAGGGTTGGAGGATGTAGAAGGCGCAGTGGTCAGATCAGGCTTGGAAGAACTTATTCCAACTGTCCGTTTCTTTTTCTTAGCTTCATATTCTTTGACAACTCCGGCCAGAATTTTGTAGAGTATATCGTGCCACAGAATTTATTTGGGACATTTATTTTGAAAGATGAAATGTCCCAAGCGCAAGAAAATTTAAAATTTTCCACCTTTAACTTTACATTTTCGACTCTGACTTTGCTTCGTACGAAGGCAATGACATCTTCCGATGTTTGACCAGGGGAGAGCCGCGAAACAAATATCTGTTTCGTAATAAGGGCATTTGGCAAGACAGACTGAGTATCTGTCGTGCCATTATCGGCCGGTAGTGCGGCCTTTATACTCTGGGGGGGGGGGTTAAATAGACGGGGCTATGGGGGTCAAAATTTGTGATCCCCTAGGGGATGAAGCGGATATTACCGGGGGAACGGTCAGTCCCACGGCACATTCAGATACCGAATCTTTTCTAACACTCGATCTCAGAATTCTGGGAGTTAACGAGGGCTGTGCCGAGGGAGGCTGTTGCTGAGAGCCCGCCGCGGGTTGCAGGGATCCGCCAACATGCTGCACTTCAGTTGCAGTTTTTTGCGCCTTAGAGACTCATTTAATAGCGTAAGGCTATTAAATTGCTTGTCAAGCGCTAAAAACATGTTATGAATTTTGCAAAAACTCGATAAGACCTCCTTAAAACCGCCCTTCGTCTGCCGCATGAAAGACAACATTTCCCTTTCAACGTCGCGACTTGCTTTGCAACAGTAAGGTAAGCCGATATTTTTCCTCACATCATCAACCGTCCGGCCGGCAACCCCAATGCACTTTGCATGCAAAATTTTGTTGCACAACCAGCAGCCGATGGTGAGATCGCTGGAAGAAATTACCTTTTTACAGGTTTTAGCAAAGCAGACGATATTAGAAGACATTGCAAAGAGTAAGCACTGTAGTTGTTACGATAATAAGAGGGAGCGACAAATAAGATAAAAATGCAGCTGCACAGAGAGAGTTGGAGAGCGTGAGAGTCGGAGAGCGTGAGAGTGGGAAAGCGTGAGATCAGGAGAGCGTGGGAGTAAGCAAGCTTAGAAACGTTTAGCTGTCGCGGCTGTGCAACAATGGCTAAACGGGAGAGACAAAAAGAAGGAATGCAAAAATGCAAGAAAAACAATCACTGCAGCACAATTAAATTATGAAAATAAAAGAGATTAAATGCATGTACACGCGAAGTGAACGGGAACTATAAAGAACGCAATGTAGAAAGTTTTAAATAAACCCCGATGGTTTTTAGCAAAGTTATTACACAAAAACGAGAGTGCAAGAAAAAAACAAGACCGTTCACTTTGAAGGAGAAAGACGGCTTTGTGTTAGCCTCGGAACAATTTTTGGGTCGGACCCAACACTGCGAACCCGACACCTCGACGTTTATATTCCGATCTGTACACCATAGCAGCAGCTCAGCCGCCACGATCCCTTAGCTATAGCCATTCTGTTTATATAAAGTTGCTTAGACATGCAACTCCCCATTCCTAATTTATAGGGATAATATACAATATAGCGAATCACACACATCAATACGAGGAGCCACTAGTGCCCCTACAAATACAAAAATGGCCATAAGCGGAGAACAGCTCAATGCTGTCATTCAGGCTGCCACGGGAAACATATGTATGTTTCCTGGCGGCAAGCGGCTCGCGCCATTATCAGATTGTTATCATTAGGAGTATGTGTAGGGGCCCTGCCGATGCCGTGGAGTCCTCGTTTGGTACTGTGTTGAATTTCCATGCGATTATAAATCGGTTGGATTTCACATACACTGAAAAGCGACCGATGCATGTTATTGAGCAGGAGATGGGCACCCTTAGGCTAGGAAATCTCTCCCTTCTGCAATAATAAGATGAGGTTGAGAAAAAGCTCACCCTCCTTACAAATAATGCCACTATGTCGTACGACGCTTCGCACACTGGTTGATCTAATATGGGAAGGGCGGCCAAAAATACTTCCAGTTGCAATACAGAGCTGAAAATTGGTATAATGCTATAAAGACTGGGGTAGCATAAAGAAAGTTATAAAATTATGGCAAAAACCATACGTTAACGCCCGAAAATACTATAATTTACATTATTTTTACATAAATTCATTGCATGCTTTTAGGGTATTGAAATTCCTTGCCAATAAGAGATGTTCCTTCACTTTTATTAATTATAAACAAAATAAAAAAAAATAGGTTTTTTAAAAATTTGGTAAATTAAAAGTGTTTTAACTAAAGAAAACTTTAAAAAACTAAATTCTTCAAAAAACAAACATAATAAAACAAACATAAAATAAAATATACAAAAAAGATAATAATTCAGAAGGTTGCAAACAGTAGCAGCTGAAATTAAATACATAGACTAAGAAATATTTGCTCCTTTTTAGAAAAAAAGTTTCATCGTCCGGTCAGAACATTTCTTTTTTTCTTATTTTACACAAAAATATAGGTGAAAAACGAAGTTGAAAGCAATATCACAACAGATAATAGCAGTTGTTGAGTGTAAGAAGGCTTAGATGCCTGGCAAATAGTGCATAAACTATTTGCCTGTTTGTTGTCGCAACTAGCACTTGAAACTAGGTGGACTTGTTTGAGGGGTTGGGTGCATACGTCGTTCTAAAAGAACAGCATGAATAAAAGCTCTGGGTCTGCGTTAGAACTCTTACTGACTTTATTAATGAAACTTAACAATATATATAGGTACACAAATGCTTATGCTAACAGAAATAACGTATAAGAAATAGTGTGCGGTTACTTGTGAATGTGGGTTAGTGTCGCGAACTGAGACCATCGCCCCAGTTCATTTCCTCGTCTCAGTTGACCATGCACGTTCGCTTGACCTGGTAAATGATACTTTATTTACGACAAATGCAGGTCACTGTGACTGAAGAGTTGTTACATAATGTGTGTCGTGTTTGGAGATATTCTTACTTATGACTATATACTGCTGCGACTGAACATTCTCCCGGCCGTTGAGCAAGTGTTCAACCTTCGATAACGTCGAACGAGAACCTTCGTGGGGTAGGTTCTGGTTGTGGTTCTTCCATGTTCTGCCTGGGTTCGGGTGTCCGGCATGTCGGTGTCCATTTGCCGATCGTTCGTCTGAGAGCCCATGCAATGCCTAATAACATTGACATAGCTAAGGCCACATAAGCAGCTATTTGATGGTGCTGGGGAGTGCTGATTTGATTCTCCCAAGTGGTCTCCTTTAATTTGGCTAACTGGTGTTGCAAAGCGCCCAGTTCCTCCAAGTTGACTTCCTTGGCTGCCGTTTCTTGAAGTGGCTCAGGTGTGTACTTAAGGTCCATCCTGGTGATATTGCCAAACCGAACATATGTAGCCTTTGCTTCGCTGACTACGGTACTGAATGTGCTCACGCTAATTTTTGAATTGCGTGCAGTGCAGCCTGAGGCCAGTGATACTAACCCCGTTCCGTTAAGCTGTACTGTGAACGATGTTCCGTTGCACACCGCTTGAAGTTCCACCTGCCTGCGTGTGGCAAACATCCATCTGTTTCGCTGATGCGTTGCTGACCACCACAGCTCGGCCCTCGACTGAGAGACCTCGCAGATAGTTTCCGTCTTATTGTTAAACAACTGGAATTCACACCGGTTTTCCACGCTGAATGTGGCTTGATGGCTGAAACAGATGTATTCGTCGTGTGGCAGCTCTAGACACTGATTGAACTCCTCCTTGGTCAATCCCATGAACTGATCTCTATGGGCAGTGAAGGCTATGATTTCTGTTTGTAGCCTGAATCGTTGCCAGCTTTCGGCCTTCCACATCGGGATCGCCATGATGCTGAATATTTCCTGTTTTGTTACAGACACCAGTGGCAGAGATATCTTGAAGATGACGTGACTGCTCGTTGTGGTGCCTTCGGCATGCATCATGTTATAAAGCTGGATCACATTAGCCGATGCTACTGGAAGCAGTTGATCCGGTGGAATATGTTCCCGAATCTGATCCAGTTGCTCCCTTAGTTGTTTGGGAGATACTAGCAGTGGGCTAATTGTTCGATGGCGAACGTCAGTGAGCACATTGGTTATCTCACTCTGCATCCGCTGCAATCCAGTTGCCACCAGTGTTAGCTGAGCTGTCAGACTCATAAACGCTTGCTGTAGGTGGTCGCCTTGGTATTTTCCTCTTCCCAGATTGATTGTCCCTATCTGGCTGAACTGCTCGTCCTGACTATGTTTATTGTAGAATCCAAGATTGATGTCTGATTTTTCAAGAGCATCATTAATACGTCTTCATTGGATTTGACCT